>SNQN01002842.1:15834-68179 GCA_008642245.1 Bassia scoparia
AGCAGTTTATTATTACGCGAAATATTTGTGCTCGGGCTTATGTAATGAATGTCTCAAACGGAACCGGCCACATAAAGCTTGCAGGGTGGGCATGGATACGCAGCAAAAGATTTACATAGGACTACAATATGAAGAGTAGCCGGCGTTATAAGGGTCGACATAGCAACTGTCACGGTATCAGAACGCGGCGCAACGGATCGGAAACCCGGAATCATGAAATTTTAAGAACCTAGACGCGGACCTGAATCGATTCCGATCAGACCTGGATCGGACTTGAAAATTCAAGTTTTGAACGCGATTTTGGACTTGTTGTTTTTTTAAAAAATAAAATAACTTTGTAAAGAATTACGTAATTGTACCCAATATCAAAATTCAAAAGTTCAAACTTCAAATTTGTACCACTCTCTAGAGGAGACCTCACCTTTTTAAGCCGAGGATATCTCTATCTACTTCGACCACAACAGCAAAATCTTTGTTCAATGCAATTGCAGTGGATAAACACGCTCGTGACATAAAACCCAGCTTCGTCCTGATGCAATAAGGCTTTTGAATCAGTGTCAATGTACGCCATTATTATCTAATTATGTCGGCTCAGACGATATGTTCCCTAGCACCCTTCATGGGTCCCAATAGCACCAATGGAACTTAGGGATAACCGGACAAGCTCGTAGTTTAGTTGTGAAAATTGAGTATAGCAATCGCTGTGTGCAAAGACGATGCATAGGATTTTATATCATCATTAAATTGAAATTGTGACTCTTCCTAATATTCTAAGAGGTGAATGCGGATGTAGGGTAGATGAGTTGGGGGAGGAAGGATCTTGAGGGAAGAGAGTACCGAAGTGAGGAGTTGGACCTTACGTGGGCATGATCAGAAGGGGGGTAGCCAAGACAGGAGTGGATATTGAATGTGTTAGAGCCTACGGATTAGGATAGGGCGGATTGTTGACCTGCAAGAGGAATGGCGAATCCGGTTAGTGGAGTTGAGTCAGATTAATGAATGACGCTAGGTGACGATCATGGAACAAGAGGAGAGAATGGGTATATATGTGGCTCATAATGAGAAACCGTAGGATAGTATCTGGGTAGCGTGAAGCTTGCTGCACTTAAGGCCCCTGTGTGAGAATGATGAATATATGTCTAGAATGACTAGATATTAAGTGAAAATGAATAATTAGATGCAAGATAGATTTTAGAACTAATTGCGTATGGACCCTTGATTAATTAATTTTTTCGATTTTCGTGATGAATTGGTCGTGTTGACCTGAAAAAAACTGATGTGGTAGTCGCCGTTAGAGAATTCTTATAGGACCTGGATTTGGTCACCTGGAATTAAGCACTATTTACTTCCTACGATTCGTTCTCGTGTTCGGACTGCCACAAGTTTTCTCGGATTCTGGACTCCAAGTCCGTAAATTATCAGATCCAGAGCGCACTATACATGTCGCTACCATTACCAGTGAATCCTTTTCATAGACTTATAAATCTAGAACTAACTGTAATTACAGTTGCAAGATGTCTATTATTTTACTACTTTTACACTATCATTTTTGTGGTTCGCATGAAGAATACTCTGAAAAGATCAGATATAAACTATTAATTGCGAGTCTCTAATCCATAGAGATATGCACCTAGCATAAAGGGAGCTAGATTAGGATCACAACTGATGTTAACGCCTAGCCATAGTAAACTAACGCATTAGAATATTGAAACAAAGTTACATAGATTAACAGAAACGCAACTCGTCGCTACATAGTACTTTTCGAATTTTAGTCGAGGATCTCATTAACTGTCTTACATATCGCTCTACACTATGTTCATAAAGAAAAAAAAAAATAGACTATGAATTTCTTCCACTTCGGAGGTTTTTCAACCAACTATCATGTACTAGCAATTGCACTTTTTGTTCATAGTTAAAAATTCTTACACTTTTTTTGATACGTAGATAGGACCCTAAACTCTATTAGTCAAACAATCTTATGCAAGTTGAATGTCTGACGTGTAGGTATTTTTAATTACATGTTAAAATTTATAATAGTAATTGCATGAAATTCTAGTGATATGAGTGTCTAGGAATGGTGAACGCTAAAAGACTATATATCTCCTAAGAGGTAAAGAGATATTGTAGTGTGCAATTATTCTGAGAGAGGTAGTTTAACGTGATGGAAAAAATCAGATCTTATTTTCGATTTGGATAACTAAGAAATGATTTATTACCCTATCTGAGAATTAGAATAAGCCATATCTCTCTCTATTCGAGCAGTGCATAACTATAATTTTGGATACATTTTGATTGTCGGTATGTGAAGATTTGTGAGACAGATTTTAATATTTTACACAAACATTCTAAGGTTTTACGTATTCTAGATAGATTAATTTATGTGAAATAAGGAACGGTATGTTGAGATTTCTACGATTAAGGATAGATAGATGATTGGGCTTTTTTCTGTTTCCCTACTTGAGTTTTTACACTCACAGTATATCGTGTTATTTAAAATAGTGGTGGGCTGTCGAATGGCTTGGAATTCTTCTTCTACATTGTCTGTCTACTTGTTAAGTTAAATGGCGCCGATAGGCGTATATTCGTTGCGCTTGAATTGGTTAAGGCACAGTTACAACAATTGCTTTTAGTAAAAAGTAAGACGAAATCTTATTGTGGCGCTCTTGGCTAGTTCGGAAATGTTGTGCTATATGAGATTATGTGAAAATAAATGTTGATAGTATGCGATAAACGTAGCGCATATGGGACTTTAAATCGTGCTTGGGTACTCCTAGTGTATAGGTCGATATATTGAAATGTGAGCCATTTTTGTGTATTAACAATTAGATATCAATCCTCTGTGTTGTAGGAAATTGAGATGTTGTTGCAGCGGGATTTCAATCGAATAAGAAGGCAAGTATAACACTACAAATCAAGATATGTGTTGGTTTGCGAAAATGCTTTGTAAATTAGTGTATGTACCCGATCACTTGATCTGATCATTTTTATCAAGATACTATGCACATGTCAAATCTTAATGAATTGTGAGCTTGTTTAGATAATCTTTAGTAGTTCTATTAAGTAGTAAGTTAATCATCTGTTCCATTGACGTCCATTTTCAATACATTGTTATAGGAAATAAGTATATAGAATATATAAAGATCAGTGTACAAATACCTTATGACACATCCTTCCTACTTTTTCTTGCTATTCACTGATAGTAGTTTTCTGTATTACCTCTATTAAATTATTACCATAGAACATGGTAATACTCTATTCCATGAATTCTTTTAAATAGACACAAATATATTACTATGATTATGTAGTCTTTGTGCATAATGGTGCTTACGTCTTTAACTGTAAAATCTACAATACTCATTCACACCTTATAAGCCATTCATATACTAATCTTTTCACTGAAAACCAACTGACTATTAACAACTAACATAAGTCAACTCTATCCACATTGACTAAACAAAAATATCTTAAAAAATAGGCAGCCCGACGACGAACCATGAAACAAAATATTGGCTGCACTAGAGGAGACAAGGCGATATCTTCTGTCTGCATTATTGAATCACCCCAACACCTCAACATGGTAGCCGACACTTTGCCTTTCATTTCTATCCCACAAAAAACTACTCACCAGCCACCATGGTTAACGTCACTTGGGACTCTTGAAACTGAATCATAGTTCCCCTTCTCGTCATTTGCGCCCTAAACAATGACACACCACAAATATGGAAATTGGAAATGGTCTAAGCATGAGCGACTCACCGCGGCTTCTGGGGCCAAACCAATCCAAATATTTCTGCCACCTCTCTTTCAAGATAAACAACCTTATTCTCGCACTCATTTGTCTCACTTTTCAATTAAAGATATCATGATCACTTTCATTGTTCCTCCAAGACACATGAGCAACACACATTGATCTCTTCATCTATCACTTATTCTCTCGCTCTCGAGTAAAACCAAGTAATATGAAATTTCCTCTTCTCCTATCCTCATATTGATAATGTGTTAATTACACAAGTAAACTGGACCACCAGAACTCTCCAGAGAACGAAATAGATATTTAAATCCAATCTTCAATAATTAAATGGTAAACAAAATTTTGTCTGAATATTGTTAGAACATAACTACACTTAAATACTGAAAAAATAACTCGAATAAATAAAAGTATACAAATGTGGGAGAGAACTATATGATAGTAGCTGTAACATTCTGTGTTGTTTGTTTAGTGGGTGGCTTTCGTTTTGAGTTCATTGTGTGGTTTAGATTTACTCACTTTTAGTGGTTTTTCGAGCATATTTGGGATATGTAGTTTCAAACTTGTGTTGGTTTGGAAAAGAGTATACGTACTTTGAGTGTTGAGATTATCTGTATTTCTTAGGTGTGTTGTGGTATTGGTATCGTCAGTAAAGGGTGAGTTGCATGCATCATACGGGTGGAATAGGTTTTGGCGATGAAAAAAGTGGACGTTGATAGAAGGGCGCTGTGGTTGTGGAATAGGTGACTGTGGGAGGGTGTGAATGCGAGAGAAGGGGTCTGTCCGACTCCGCCCACTCGCCTTAAAATGACTAATCTAATTATTTATTACCTATCTACATTTAAAATATTAAGGAGGGAAATATAAATATTAAAGATATTCTATGATTATGAGAAAACGTTTGTGGGGAGTGTGGTGCAACCAATGAGTTTGTTGACTTATTGACCCTTCCGACTCTTTACAATTATAAATTATAAACGGATAGGGATGTGATATTTAATATGAATGAATATTTGCTCTTGATTTTCTCCCATGTGACTTTTGTGACTATGTACAGTCAAAAAACTCAAGTGTGATAACGCATTCAAATTGACCCCATCTGATTTACAGTACTTGAAACTACTGTATACAAAATCTTCCGGTTGCAGATCTATAACACATTACGGGTAATTTTATGTGTCTGGCAAATTTTTCCTCAATCTCGTGTCTAACACGTCAGTCACACATAAATATATGTTTGAGACCACATAAATAGTCGACATGTGGCAGAAGATGTTGCTGGCACAATAGGTTTGTTTGGTCAATTTGCTATTACTAAAAACAGAGGAGTATAGATTAGCTTCCATGAAATCCCCCCTTTGCTTGATTAGAATACATATCAACTAATAAGAGATTTATTCACCTGAGGGATTTGATCAAATATCAATATGTATCAGAAGGTATCAATTTTCCAATATTTAATCACCACTTAGCCAAATCATAACAGATCAATCGAGATGAGAGCCTATACAATCATACTAGATTATTATTAATATAGTCATAAAGTAACTACCATTTACTTAATCCATGAATATAATTTAATTTCTATAAGTTATATTGAGAGATACAAAACTGAACAAACTTTTTGCACTTCACCATACATAATAATGCGACACTCTTTTGTGCTCTAAAAATTCTTGAACAATATAATAGCCATAATAGAAGGACATTGGTCTATCAATAAGATTGACTCTTTTTTTTATGTGTTATGTCTCTATTCTTGTATGTAAGTTCACCATATTCGTTTATTTTATAAATTCACATATTCTCCCGTAACTGTAATGGTTATACATAATTAAAATATCCTTTGACTTCTCTATAACTAAAATTTGTGATCACGATATTCTACTTGTACCGGCTGTATTAATGTCCAAATTGAGCAAAGCAATTTTGATAACAAAAGATGACAATGCTTTACAGTCTGGGCAGATGTATGAGTGAGTACATGATTGGTAAAGAGAATTTATAAAATTTAAATATTTTAATATACAAGATTCCTTGATGATACTTATTAAACTAATACTTTAATCTTTGAAATCGTCATACTTTTCAGCAGAGGAATGTGGAAAAGAAAAATTAAAAGGGAACAAAAAAGAAAAAACCCGATTTTAAAAAAAGACCACAGACTTGGGGAAGGAAGTGGATAAGTTATTATATTACCTTAGGTTACACATAAGAACAAACTATTGATAACAAAGAAGAGTTTCCATCAGTTATCACAAATGAACGTGAATGTAAGGGATTATACTGATGGCTTGATAGATATTATTTATGCCGCCCAAAATGGATATTCTTAGATGATAACGAAGCAAGTAAGATATCATTACTTCTTGTCTGTAGTCCGTTTCTAAGGCTCTACACTTACACGTCAAATATTCCTTTCTCGCTGACGGTAAGGTGTAACTGCACTTTTCCTAGAATTCACGTAGGTTGCGGTGAATGTGTATACATATAATAGTCAAAGAGAAAATCTAATTCTTAGCGATAACTCTATCGGTAGAGTAAATGTCATATCTTGCTCATAGTGATAGCTCTTCGTAAGAGAGTCCAGATAAGCAATTTTGTGAACTTATGCAGAAGTGAGCACTGAACAAAACAAGATTAAAATTACGCTCAGACAGATATAAATGTCCTAGATTTTTGTAATCTTCTGGTCCTTTTACTCACACAACTCTCGCGCGCACACAAAGTTTAGAGAATTTGAAGTCACAGAGATCTGACCACTTGAGACCTTCGTACTCATCTATGTATATAGCATCCATCTAGGGTTTTTGCTTTTGTTCTCAATGTTAATTTTCTACTAATATAAAATTAAAGTTGGAGTTTAAACTCATTTAGATATTGTTCAATATGCAGTTTTGTCATTTCTTATCTTTGCCTACATATGATTATGATATGTATTTTATTCAATCAATGTCTAGTGTGTTCAACAAATCATAAACGTAGCAAAATACTCATAATGGTGCGAAGCAGTAACTGCTCATAAGCACTATATTTGAGTTGGAATTGTGCAATGGTTAACAGGGAAATAGAAGATGGACTAAGAGTGGCTCCCTTAGTTAATGTTGGTAGAGATCACTCGCTCTCACAAATATACCCTTCAAAGAGGTGCTGAAACATTTCGCAAATATTCTAGACTAGAAATGGCAAATAGAGCTAACAATGTGTCAATTCGATACAAATCTTCATTTGATATAGACTTTTTCGTAACTTGCGCGGGACTATGAAAGAAGCGTTTCACGTTCATAAAATAATGACTAATAGATCGACTCCAATTACTTTTGCATCTCCGTACATTATCGCATTTAAATCAATCAAATTAAATGGTGAACACGTAAGGAATAGAAGGAACATTATTTTGTGTTAAGTCAGTGTAGGACGAGAAGCGAAATTTGATTTTGTGCGAGGCCGAGTTTCATTTCTCAAGTTCAATACCCCGTTCATTTTACACAAGTATTTCTCACATGTGATCTCTTAGACCCATTCAATTAAACTCATTCCACAGGGCCGCGTCTTTCGCGTCTTGCAAGGGTATGTGCTATACTAAAATTATCCACATTTCGGGAGGCGGCGTCAATGCTCATCGATCATATACAGATTCTTCCAGAGGGCGAAATATAAGAGGTGTAGTTACCTGGTTTTTATCTATCTGCACTCTGAGCTACCAATTTTTCATACGTATGATTCTAATATGTTTCTCTTAATTTGCTCTGTTTGTGGTGTTGGGACCTGCAGCCATCAGCAGAACGAGTACTTAGCTTTTAAAGACACAAATATTAAAGCTTTGGACCACAGATGGGTTGGTGTGGGACGATTATAAGAGCTTCCATTGTTAGATATGAGACCAATTGGTACAGTGGGAAACTAATTTATTGAAAGCTTTTTGGAAAAACTAAAAGTTAGCAAAAAAAATTTGACTGAAGAGCGAGCATATATCAGACTGTAGAAGTGGACAATGAAAAAACAAATACTTGTACTTTTTTGGTATCGTCTGTAATCGTCCACACTGCCATATTTCATATCTGCTGAATCCTGCATTGTACATGATGGCAACATTTGGTAAAAGGATGTGAGAAATTACAACAGTACATTGTACTATAATTAAGCTGAAGCGAACCTCAAGCAAATGGTATTCCACTGAGAAAAGAGCAGCAATGTGAGAACACAGGCCCTGCTTAACAAGCCACTCACACCTAGAACCGGTGTCGAACTGTGACAAAAATTCCCCACAATAGAAAAATCTGACGGTGTCAAAGGAGAATAATTAAGAAAAGGACAGAAATAGGGAAAATGTCAGCAATGCAGAGCTATAGCTTTATTTGTGGAGAAAGTGAATGAGCAAAAATGAATATGGTTACTCTAGGACAGTGTGTTGATTTACAAACACATCAGACCACAAATTCCCAGTTGAAATTCAAGTTTGAGCAATCACAGTCCTTTTCATCTTTGGTTATGATTTTCTCTAACAGGTAACAGCATTGAGCATTTCTATCAGACCTTACTTTCAGCTTCATGGTGGAAGTCAAGTAAAGAAATACAGTGACTGATGAGTCAAGCATTCAGAAGGAAAAAAAAAAAAAACTGAACTGTGCCACCTCTTTCTTTTTCTTTTTAGTACCACACCCTAAATAACAAAAACATCTATATAGTCTACTAAGCAGTATAATAACCTAAGGTTCGACGAATAAACTTCTCCGTCAAGTATTTGTAAGAAAATATATGAAACTCCGAGGTGCTAGTAGAGTAGTAGACTGCACCCTGGTAGACCTGCACCAAAGTCTTTGCTCTAGTGACTTTGTTTCTTCACATTGGTTCAATACATTCAGTTGAGTCAGAGGCAGCTATTTGAATAAAAGAATTCCAATAATCCATTGCATATGTGTTACTTGGAAAAACTCCCTTGGCTTCAACTCTCATATTTGAACTTTAGTAGATTCTACATGTGCACTCAGAATAATGCATCCATGCAGCCCTACTGACAAACCCGCTGACACCAGCAGTGATGCAAGGAAAGAACATGCAGGGCCTTTCCAGCTTTCTTAGTTTAAACTGAAGTTCGCATGAAAAACATAACAGCAATTAATGTCACTAACTTGCAAAGTTTCATCGATATAGCTTTATAATTAAGCCAGGACAAAGAGTCTGCCTACAGCCGAAAAGGTCTACTGCAACTGTTTATTTAAGATGCATATATGTGCTATGTGTTGTTGTTAATGTTGAGATTTTTTATTTTTTTTTCTCAAAATTGTAAAGGAGGAAGGCTGGATATATTGAGAAGAGAAGTAAAGGCGGAGGGAAAGAAATAGAAGGATTTATTTTCCTCCTCCTTATCAAACTAATTGGCAAATGCTTTCAATGGAAAAATTGGATTGAGAATGCAAGCTTACCTTTTTTCCTTATTGCTACACACACACAAAAAAAAATTGTTAGCATTTCCTTCCTCCTAGGTTTTTGGTCAGTTTGAGAAGTTAGAAATGAAGCATTCACAACGAACATAAGAAATCGTGTCACAAAATAAAAATATACATTCTAAAAAAATATTGTTTGATTATTCAATTTTTGTGTTTGAGCTTCACAAAACCTAAGCCTTTTCACATCTTTGGCAGGGCACCATTACTTTTTTGCAGTAGCTATTGGTCATTTCAGGAAGTTGAATGTTGGTTGGAACTTCTGTAAAGTTCCATGGCTCTCATCTGAAAGTTATGCAACCCCTAGATGCACTTTTATATTATATCATAGTTAAATTTCATGTGGATAACCGATGCACATTTGTGCCATTTGGAATACCATAATTTTCACGTATCAGGACTGTACAATTAGCCAGTTGATAACAGGCTTACTTCTCATAATATTCTAGAATTAATTGAAGAAAGTTAAATGCAAGGAATTAGTCGTAAGGAAAGAGCGTATTGTACATTAACTTAATTAGTTCATTAGTAGTAGCTGGGGAATAGCTACGATAGTTTGTTAGGAAGGTTTCTCTATAATAATGTCATTAGAGAATAGAAGCATGTTGAGAATTAAGTGTCATGTATTCGGGAAGAGTGAGCCTCTCGAAAGCTCATATTAAGGGAGAGAACCACCTCTCGAAAGTGGAATTATCATTTTGCTTACTGTAATTTCTTCCTAGCATATAAAACACTTAATTCTTATTTAAGCCGTTATTAGTGCTGGTGTAGGTTGATTCCTGCACTAACTGAATGAATTTATTAAGGCACAGGAACGCTGGCGATAGAAAGTTATGGATTATTTATTTTGTATCCTAGTCAAAATTAGCCTTTGCTTACTAGCAATTCTACGTTGTGACATATACTACATAAGTATGCGTCCTTCATGTTTCTAAGACTTCAAATATTCCAACAAATAACGTCACATATGTTTAGAACTAGTTAACAATTCTCCACGTTGAAAATAAAATACCTCTCCAAAGTAGTTGGATGACGGAGTACTTCCAAACCCAACAATCACACCATTTTTCCTATTTGGAGATTTTTTAAAATAGAGTTTCTGCAAGTCAGCAGAAGCTTCAATCGAAAACTATTGACCACTAATCCACCCAATTATATCTGCTGCATGAAAAGCTGGTTTTAATCGCTAGCATTGACAACTGTCACAGGTAAGTCACAGTCCATACCCACAAAGCCTGTAAGGGTTAAAAATAAATGACAATAATTTGGAGAATTTCTTGAAAAAAGGGACCTAAATAAAATATACTCAGGACTAGAATAAGGTGAGTAGCCACATAAAAAATTAGGTCGAAAACCTGAAAGGTCCAATACTGCCAATTTTCCAATATTCCACGCATTTGATCAAAACGGCGATCCTTCTCCCCACTGCAAAATCCTGATAAGAAGTTTCATTAATTCCACAAAAAGAATTTTATCCGTTGTTTTATATCTACGAACATATAATTTCTTCTAAGAGAGAGCAATAGAACATATAGATTCAAAATGAAAATACAGTTGAAAAATGCAAGAAAATATTGATTGAGATCAAATGGAACACAGAAACTCAAACTTATGTACAAAAAAAGGCATAGAAAAGCCAGACCTACCAACAGCACAAGCTCATTCATCAAATAAATGCATACTGTACAGACTACAGAATACAGCCCTTAGTAATATGTCAGGTCATACACTCACTAAAAGAAAACGCAAACGGAGACCCATATGTGTCACGACAAAGTCAGAACTACCTGAAGAACAGATTAAGTTGGCTT
Source organism: Bassia scoparia (assembly GCA_008642245.1). Taxonomy (NCBI): domain Eukaryota; kingdom Viridiplantae; phylum Streptophyta; class Magnoliopsida; order Caryophyllales; family Amaranthaceae; genus Bassia; species Bassia scoparia. The sequence goes on from SNQN01002842.1 coordinate 26,841, forward strand.
CAGAATATCGCAAAACATAATTCTTTAATTTAATGAAAAGACTGAAAACTTGAGATTGCTCTGCTTCACATATGCTGTGCAAGCCCTCTTATGTGAACACTAACTTAACTAAACAACAAAATAAATGGATAATTGGTTTGGCCCCTTTGTTTTGACCGCAATTGCCAGTTTGTAGACTTCGTGGACCTTTAAGACTTTTAGAACAACCCTATCATATAGGCTTTTTTATGCCTTTCTACAAGGATAGGATCAAAACAAAAAGACCAGGTCACCAGGGTGGTAAGAGATAAAGAACAACATAAATAGAGTACTATATGAGTCAGATAAAAGAAAAYAACTAAGTATGTCGAGAAGGGTTATATGTACCTGTCTAAAATGCCACGAAGCTTTAGTGACTAGAGTAACTATAGCAAGTATGATAAAATTTGTGCTCCCTGAGAAAAAAAAAACGATAACAATATATTCAATTACATGTTGGGTGGCTAAGTACTAATGATACATACTACATAGTGCTTGCTAACTAATTTAGACAAGAAAAAGAACCCWGACAATTTAGAAGGATGAACATAACATTAGGAATCTCGTGGCACATCAGCTTAGTCAGTCAATATATGCATCTTCTCTATTTATTTAAGGGAACAATCAATCTTTTCATTTCTTATTGTCTCGGTTAAATGTTTGAAAATTAAAGAAAACAATATTATTAATTTTTCGAAACTCGAAAGTTAGGCAATATAACAAGAGTGCAATTGCACTTTTTAGCCATCACAACAATTAACTCCAAAGTTTAGAGGCACGACAATTCTCTCTCACTTTCTCTCTCTTCATTCTCCCTCAGTCACACACTCTCTCTCTCTTCCTTCTCTCTCGCTCACTCTCTCTCTTCCTTCTCTCTTGCTCACTCTCTCTCACATTCCTTCTCTCTCTATTTCTATCCTCTTTCTCTTTCATTATTTCTGTTACTTTGTACCACCATTGTTGCAGGTTGAGGAAGCTCATTYYAGAGGTTGGAGAAGCTTTGTTTGTTCCCCCAATTCCTGTTCGTGAAGCTACAATAGTGGTTGGGCAAGTGAAGGGTTGTTATAGGTTGTACAACAGGTGAACCCGCGACGGAGGTGCGACGGTGGGCAAGTGGGCCAGCTGAAAGATGATGTATTGTATTGATATATGGTTTTTCCCTCATTCTCTTGCTATATTGAATGGTTTTTGGCCTTCTTAAGGCCCTCTTTGCTACTAATGTTGTTTGTTTAGTGTTTGAATGAGTTTTAGGTTGCTTTCATTGATTTGGAGTGATTATGGACTCATTTGCGAGCACTACGGAGTCTTAGGAGGAGTACTAAGGAGTGGAGCTACGCGAAGAATGATCGTTGCGGAGCATCGATTTTGACATATGCTCACTCTTTTGGTGATAAGTCACGTTTCGTATGTCGGATTGGTGCGATTCTAACTGCATTGGAAACTAGACTTCGAGAGCTTCGATTCGATAGGTCATATGCCTAATTTGGACCACCAGAACTCGAGATATGGCCTTCGGAAGATAGCCCAGCAAATCTGCCGCGATTTACCCTGAACCGATCGGTTTGGCTAATCCGATCGATTCAGGCTCGATTTGCCGGTTTTTATTATCTTCTTTTGGGTTTTTATTCATAAGGATATAATTATATTTTTAGCAAGCCATCTATCTTAGGGAATTAGTAGTATTTAAAGAGAGAGATCCTGATGGATACTTCAAATTATTAGATTTTAGTTTAGTTTTAGAATTACTTTTTCTCTCTAAAAAAAACCCTAGTTTTAGTTTTAATTCAATTATTCAATAGTTCATCATTAGTTCTTCAATTATTGCGATTCTGGTATTATTCTTAATCTCTAATCTCCTTTATTCTTTGTTNCACAATTTTGACACTGACCACCTCTTCAATGACTGCTTTCATTTTCACTAAATATATGAGAAACTTAGAAAAGTCATCTTTGCTTCTATCTTCCTAATAAATATCTTGATTTTATTCAAATATTCAACAACAATAACTAGCAAATACCTAAACATGAGCTTTCAAMCACAATTAGAAATCTATTTTAGGCTGCCCTTTTGTTATTCCAAATTCCCAAGTGAATGTTCAATAATTTAGTATAGGATGCTCAAACTTCATTTCGTCAATTATTTTTATAATTACTCATACTTTCCTATAAAATAATAAATAAATCACTCATACTTGCATCTTCCAATATTGAAAAAAATTAATGGAAGTAAATGAAYGAACAATTTTTGTTAATAGAGAGAAGCGTTGATTTGACAGGAGTCATCTCAATCATTCATTTTACACAAGTTTCTTCACCATTTTCTTACCTTATAAACTCATCCCAAAAGAATGGTTCGAGTATTAATAATTTGGGAGGTGGGAGTTGAATTAAATCTTCCAGGGGAAAATAAGTTTCCCATCATCCTCTTGCCATGTTCATACAACTAGCCAAAATTTAAACCTTGACCACAATGGTTGAAGACTATAATCTTATTGACTTGACCACATTGGTACAGTGAAACTAATTTATTGAAAGCTTTTTGGAAAAACTAAAAGTTAGCAAATAAAAATTTGACTGAAGAGCAGCATATACATCAGACTGTAGAAGGTGGACAATGAAAAAACAAATACCTTGTAACTTTTTTGTATCGTCTGTAATCGTCCACACTGCCATATTTCATATCTGCTGAATCCTGCATGTACATGATGGCAACATTTGGTAAAAGGATGTGAGAAATTAAACAAGTACATTGTACTAATAATTAAGCTGAAAGCGAACCTCAAGCAATGGTATTCCACTGAGAAAAAAGAGCAGCAATGTGAGGAACACAGGCCCTGCTATAACAAGCCACTCAGCACCTGCTAGAACCYGTGTCGAACTGACAAAAATTCCCCACCATAGAAAAATRTGACYGTGTCAAAGGAGAATAATTAAGAAAAGGACAGAAATAGGGAAAATGTCAGCAATGCAGAAGCTATAGCTTTATTTGTGGGAGAAAGGTGAAAGAGCAAAAKTGAATATGGTTACTCTAGGAACAGTGTGTGATTTACAAACACATCAACCACAAATTCCCAGTTGAAATTCAAGTTTGAGCATACAACAGTCCTTTTCATCTTTGGTTATGATTTTTCTCTAACAGGTAACAGCATTGAGCATTTCTATCAGACCTTACTTTCAGCTTCATGGTGGAAGTCAAGTAAAGATACAGTGACTGTATTATGTATGATCAAAGAATTCAGAAGGAAAAAAAAAAAAAACTGAACTGTGCACGCTCTTTTTTTTCTTTCTTAGTACCCACACCCTAAATAACAAAAACTCTATATTAGTCTACTAGCAGTAATAATATACCTAAAGGTTCACGAATAAACTTCTCCGTAAGTATTTGTAAGAAATATTGAACCCGAGGTGGCTACGTAGAAGTAGTAGACTGCACCTGTAGACGCTGCCACCAAAGTCCTGGCTCTTAGTGACTTTGTTTCTACATTGGTTCAATACATTTCAGTTGAAGTCAGAGCAGCATTGAATATAAAGGAGAATTCCCAATAAATCCATTCATATGTTTGTTACTTCTGGAAAAACTCCTTGGCTTCAACTTCATATTTTGAACAGCTTAGTAGCATTCGTAACAATTGTGCACTGCAGAATAATGCATCCATGCAGCCGCTTACTGACAAACCCCTGCACCACCAGCCAAGTGGATGCCAGGAAAGCAAACATGCATGGGCCTTTCCAGCTTTCTTAGTTTAAACTGAAGTTCGCAGAAAAACCACAACAGAAATAAATTTCACATAAATTGCAAAAGTTTATTCGATATAGGCTTTAATAATTAGCCAGGACAAAAGCGTCTGCCTACAAGCGATAAGAGTTCTACTGCAGACTGTGTATTTAAAGGATGCATATATGGGCATGTTGTTGTTGATTTATGTTGAATATTTTTATTTTTTTTTCTCAAACAATTGTAAAGGGAGGGAAGGCTGGATATATTGGAGAAGAAGAAGATAAATGGCCGGAAGGGAAAGGAAACTACGAAAGGTATTATTTTCCCTCCTGCCTTTAGACATGGGCACAATCTTTCAATGGAAATGGAGGCAAGTTCCTTTTTCTAATTGACAATATGAGTAAATTGATACTTTTGACCTAATGATCATTAGTATTTCTGTAACACCTAGGCTTTATTATGTTCGTTGCGAGAAAAGTAGACACATGATTAGCATTCAAACTTACTAGAGAAATCGTGTCCAGCAAAAGTTAGAGAAAAAGAAATCGATACAACATAAGAATCGGTCACAAATAAAAATATAATCTAAAAATATGTGTTGATTATTCAATTTTTGTGTTTGAGCTTCACAAAACCTAAGCCTTTCACATCTTTGCAGGGGCACCATTACTTTTTGGCAGTAGCTTGGATCATTTTCAGGAAGTTGAATGTGGTTGAGAACCTTCTGTAAGTTCAACATGGACTCTCATCTGACAGTTATGCAACCCCTAGATGCACTTTTATATTAATATAGCAACGTTAAAGTTTTCATGTGGATAACGATGCCACATTTGTGCCATTTGGAATACCATAATTTTCTGCACGTATTAGACTTACAATTAGCCACAGTTGATAACAGGCTTGTACTTCTCAAAATTATTCTAGAAATTAATTGAAGAAAGTTAAATGCAAGGATTAGTCGTAAGGGAAGAGCGTATTAGACATTACTTAATTAGTTCATTAGTGTCAGCTTGGGGATAAGCTAGATAGTTGTTAGGAAGGTTCTCATAAATAAATGTCATTAGAGAATAGGAAAACGCATGTTGAGATTAAGTGTCATGCTATTCGGGAAAGAGTGAGCTCTCGAAAGCTCTAAAGGAGAGAAACCACCTCTCGAAAGTGGAATTATCATTTTGCTTATTCTGTAATTTCTTCTCTTAAGCAATAAAAACACTTAATTCTTATTTTAAGCCGTATTAGTGCGTAAGCTAGGTTGATTCCTACCCAAACTGAATGCAATTTATTAAGGGCACAGGAACTGCTGGGCATAGAAAGTTATGGATTTATTTAATTTGTATCCTAGTCAAAAATTAGCCTTTGCATTACTAGCAAATTCTACGTTGTGAATATATACATCAAGTATAGCGGCCCTTCATGTTTCTAAGACTTCAAATATTCCAACAAATAACGTCACATTATGTTTAGACCAGTTACACAATTCTCCACGTTGAAAATAAAACTAACCTCTCCAAAGTAGTTCGGAGACGGGATACTTCCAAACCCAAACATCACACCATTTTTCTATTTTCTGGAGATTTTTTAAAAAGAGTTTCTGCAAGTCAGCAGAAGCTTCAATCGAAAACCTATTGACCACATAATCCACCCAATATATCTTGCTGCATGAAAAGCTGGTTTTATCGCTAGCATTGACAACTGTCACAGGTAAGCACAGTCCGATACCCACAAAGCCTGTAGGGTTATAAATAATGAAATATAATTTGGAGAATTTCTGTGAAAAAGGGACCTTAAATAAATATACTCAGGACGAATCAAAGGTGAGTAGGCCACATAAATTAGGTCAGAAAACCTGAAGGTCCAATACTGCCAATTTTCCAAATTTCCACGCATTTGATCAAAACGGCGATCCTCTCCCCCTGCAAAATCCTGATAAGAAGTTTCATTAATTCCACGAAAAAGAATTTATCCGTTGTTTTATTATCTACGAACATATAAATTTCTTCTAAGAGAGAGCAATAGAACATATAGATCAAAATAAATACAGTTGAAAAATGCAAGAAATATTGATTGAGATCAAATGGAAACAGAAAACTAAACTTATGTACAAAAAAAGGCATAGAAAAGCCAGACCTGAACCAACAGCACAAGCTCATTCATACAACTAAATGCATACTGTACAGACTACGAATACAGCCTATAGTAATTCATTGTCACGTATACCTCACTAAAAGAAAACAACGCCAAACGGAGACCCATATTGTCACGAGCAAGTCAGAACTACCTGAAGAAAGATTTAAGTTTGGCTTTCAGAATAACGCAAAAGTCATAATTTTAATTTAAAATGAAACGACTGAAACTTGAGATTTGCTCTGCTTCCACATATGCTGATGCGAAGCCCCTTATGTGAACACTAACTTAACTAAAAACAACAAAAAAATGGATAATTGTGGCCCCTTTGTTTGACCGCAATGCCAGTTTGTAGACTTCGGTGGACCTTAAAGACTTTAGAACAACCCTATCATATAGGCTTTTATGCCTTTCTACAAGGATAGGATCAAAACAAAAAGACCAGGTCACCAGGGTGAAGAGATAAAGAACAACATAAATAAGAGTACTATATGAGTCAGATAAAAGAAAACTAAGTATGGTCCGAGAAAGGGTTTATATGTAGACCTGCTAAAACTGCCCACGAAGCTTTAGTGACTAGAGTAACTATAGAAGTATGATAAAATTTGTGGCTCCCTGAGAAAAAAAACGATAACAATAATTCAATTCATGTTGGGTGGCTAGTACTAATGATGACATCTACATATGCTGCTTAACTATTTAAGACAAGAAAAAGCAACCCTGCAATTTAGAAGGATGAACATAACATTAGGAATCTTCGTGGTCGCATCAGCGTAGTCTGTCAATATATGCATCTTCTATTTTAATTTAAGGGAATCAAATTTTTATTCTTAATTGTCTCGGTAAAGGTTTGAAAATTAAAGAAAACAATATTATTAATTTTTTCGGAAACTCGAAAAGTAGGCAAATATAACAGAGTGCAATGCACTTTTTAGGCATCACAACAATTAACTCCAAAGTTAGAGGCACGACAATCTCTCTAACTTCTCTCTCTTCATTCTCCCTCATGTCACACACTTCTTCTCTTCCTTCTCTCTCGCATCACTCTCTCTCTGCCTTCTCCTGCTCACTCTCCTCTCACATTCTTCTCTCTCTATTTCTAATCCTCTTTCTTTTCAATTATTTCTGTTATTTGTAATCCAACCATTGTTGCAGGTTAGGAAGCTCATTAAAGAGGTTGGAGAAGCTTTGTGTGTTCCCCAATTCCTGTTCGTGAAGCTACATAGTGGTTGGGCAAGTGAATGGTTGTTATAGGTTGTACAACAGGTGGAACCCGCCTGACGGAGGTGCGAGCGTGGCAAGTGGGCCAGCTGAAGAATGTATGTTTGATATATGGTTTTTCCCTCATTTCTGCTATTTGAATGGTTTTTGGCACTTCTAGGCACCTCTTTGCTACACATGTTGTTGTTAGTGTTGAATGATTTTTAGGTTGCCTTTCATTGATTGACGTGATTATGGACTCATTTGCGAGACTACGGAGTCATTGGAGTGAGTACTAAGGAGTGGACTTACGCGAAGAAGACGTCGAGATCGTTTTGACCATATTGCTCACTCTTTGAGAACAGTCACGTTTCGTATGTCGGATTGGTGGGCGATTCTACTGCTTGGAAACTAGACTTTCGAGAGCTCATGCGATAGGTCATAGCTAATTTGGACCACCAGAACTCGAGATATGGCTTCGTGTAGATAGGCACAGCCAAATCTGCCTGCGATTTACCACTGAATCGGATCGTGTTTGGCTAATCCGATCGGATGTCAGGCTCGATTTGCCGGTTTTTATTATCTTCTTTGTGGGTTTTGTATTTCATAAGAGGAATTAATTATATTTTTTAGCAAGCCATCTATAGCTTTAGGTTTAGTAGTATTTAAAGAGAGGAGATCCTGATGTGAACTATTTCAAATTATATAAGATTTTTAGTTTAGTTTTAAGAAGTTAGTTCTTTTCTTCTCTAAAAAAAAAGCCTAGTGTTTTAGTTTAAATCAATTAGTTCAATAGTTCATCATAGTTTTTCATTATTGCGATTTCTGTTATTATTGCTTAATCATCTAATCTCCTTTATCTCTGTTATAGTCTCAATTATGTTTTTTCTCAATTGCTTTTATTATGTTTAAGGCATTATGATTTAGTAGTTTCCTTTCTAGAGCATTGGGGATCTATGGCATATGATTATGCATGTTTGGGTTTGATTGCAAGCATACTTTGGCAATTTTGTTGAATCCTATTTGATTGTTCTTCATGTTATCATTAGGTAGTGCACGATTAATTGAGTTAATTAGATAGCCACGATTTCTAATCTAGCGATTGAACTTAATACAAGATCTACGTCAATAGGTAGAACGAGACTATCCTAGGTCGAGAGATACGGTTAGGAGTAGTTCTATGGTTCATTCGATTCGAGAGAATTTTGACCCTGTTCGATTGTGCCTTATTATGAACTGTTGATACCCAATGATTGTTGATTTGTTGTTATAAAGATCCATAGCCCTAGACTTTAGTTTATTATAGTTAATTCGTTGCTTTCATTAGTTGTAGCTTGATCTAGACGCTTTTAATTAACTAATAATTAATTGTTGCTTCCTTGTGGATTCGACCTTGTTACCACTAGCTACATTAGTTAGTTTTAATAGGTTATTTTTCATAGGTACGCGACAAGCCTGTCAAAAGACAACTCGCGGCCGTAAAAAAATTGAACCCAAATTCTCAGATTTGGTTCGAAAACAAAGAATTATGGTTTATTTCCCCAATTGTGATAAATAGAATTGATTTTGTTCAATTTTAAGTTGTATTTTTTTTTTGGTAAATTCTATATGGTAGCACTTAGGTTTGGTTTCCTATTCTACACCGTGGCCTCGAGGTTTTGGGAATTCCACATCGTGGCCTCGAGGTTTGGATTTTACGTATAGTGGCATGACCCAAYATAAGACCATTACTAACCACCTAACCTACTTCCCCAAACCACCCAACCACCACCTATCTCTCTCCTCCTACCTCCCAATAGCAGCCCCACCCACTGCAGGCACCCCCACTACTGCCACTGCAGGAGCCAGCCCCACCGCCCACGTCTCTCTCTCCTCCCTCACGCTGGCGCACCAACCACCACACCCCACAGGGTGCGACCCCAATCACCTCGATTTGACGAGCCTCGAGCCACCAACATGGCCCAATTTGCCCCAAATTTGTAAAACCCTAAATCAATTTGGGGGAAATTCGAAATTGGCAAATCAATTGAGGGGAATTCAATTTTGGGAAAGGAATTCTCCGTAGATGAATTTGAATATGTTAGGGGAATTGAAATTAGGGGAATTGAAAAATTAGGCGAATTAAACCCTAATTCGCCGTGGTGGTTAGGCGAGTTCGCGGTTGTGGGTTGGCCGAATTCGCGGGAGGAAGGCTGCTTTGGGTTGGGTGGTGCCTAGACAAACTCGGCGGCGTGGTGGGTTCGGTTGGGCAGGCTGCGTGGAGAGATGGTCGTGGTGGGGGATCCTGCGTTGGTGGTAGTGGGGGCAATGGTGGGGGTGCCTGCGGTGTGTGGGGGCTACTGTCGATGGGTGGGGCTGCTGTTGGGAGGTACAAGGAGAGAGATAGGTGGTGGTTGGGTGGTTTGGGGAAGTGGGTTAGGTGGTTAGCAATGGTTTTATTTTGGGTCATGCCACCATGTGTAAAATCAAAACCTCGAGGCTATGATGTGGAATTCCCAAAACCTCGAGGCCACGATGTAGAATAGGAAAATTTTACTTGCCACCGCGTAGAAAAAACCGAARCTAAGTGCTACCATATAGAATTTCCCTTTTTTAATTTTATGATTTGATTTCAATTTTGTTCAATCTGATTTTGGGTTTTACTCTTGTCCATGGCTTTAACTCTTATTCTTGTACTGTATTAATGGTGTTCAATTGTTCATTCCATTCGAGGTTTGACCTTTCACCCTTTTCAAGCTTTAATTTGTTTTCAATTTCTGATTATTTTTTTTATTTGGGATTTCTGCAATTTTAATTTTATTGTTGTGTTTGATAGTTAATTTGAAGGTTTTGTGTTTATGAAATATGAATATATGATGTTGCTTAGGATTGATTTTGGTGCTATATATCGATTTTATAGCATTTCCTAATCGATATTATTGCTGCTAATATGTTCGACCATGGAGGAAACTTCTGCTAATATGTTCTGAAGGAAAATTCTGCTAACAAATGGGACCCACAGCAAACAAATGAACCCACAAACACATGCTAATATGTTCGAACATGCCAGTATACACATCAACATATTAGCAGAAGTTTCCTTCGGAACATATTAACAGAGCCAAATGACAGAGTAACAGCAGCAAGCAAGAAGAAAGAAAGGAAATTGAGCACAGAAAACTAAGGCAGTGGTGATGGAGGATGGCGGTGGTTTCGACCATGGAGGAGGGAGAGATGGCGAGTGAGATGGGGTGGCTATGGAAGAGAAGGCCTGGGTTGTTATGTCGCGCAAGAGGAGAGAGACATGCAAACAAATGGGACCCGCAAATAAATGAAACAAACGGAGTTAGCTCATTTACGTCATTTGGCAGTGGTTTGCAAAGATTCGTAACATATAAGGTTGTTGTTTTAAAAAAAAAACTTATAAAATATTAAAAGGCAGTTATTTGCAAAAACTTAAACTTATAAGGTAGTTATTGGCAATTTTTTCTATAAAATATGCTTAAAACTAGACAATGTTTTGAAAATTAGAACCACCAAATTGAAGAATTGGCAAAATCCAAGAGAGAAGCAATTCTCTTAACTTGAAAGAATTAAACACCTCAAGTGTTGTGATTTACATATGATAACAAAGTGAATTAATTACAGGATAGGTTCAGGATGAGCAAAGCGAAGATACTAAATASTTGGGTTGCTATGTGATTTATATGTTGTTTAGTTACAAATTACAGTCGACAACATTACGTATTTACGTTCAAATATGTTTCACATAGAATAAGTTTAGGGTTGAAAAATACAAGTTAACTTCAAGGCTAATAAGAGTTATCCAAGTTCAATTCATAACTACATTTACTTTTAAGGAGTTAAGTTCAAATCGAAGAGATTTATTAAAGAGAATGCACCATTCAGATCAAACCAGAGTAAAAAGGCAACCCAAAAAGAGTTGTTAATTAAGGTAAATTCTTTATGGCATGATGGTAATACATAAACAAAGGGCTGCCCACCATAACTAGGGAACTCATCAACGCTGCAACACGGCCTCCTTTTCTTTACATAACACTCCATCTTCGAGTCATGGGCAACAATTTAATCATCACAAAAGATAATTCTCTTAATTATACTTCTCGCATCTACATATCAACTATCCTAACCCGGGGAAATGCCTCAAGGTGATTTATAAATTGTGCAAATCTTGTAGCATTTTTGTAAATTTCGTTTTGTAAAAGTTTCCCTGAGATTTGCACTATTCACAAATCACTCGAGATGACATAGGAATTTCCCCCACGTATCAAAGTCATTGCAATTGCACCCCCAAAACATGATCGCAAATAAGTCTAAACAACATAATTCAGTAGCAGACTAAAGTACATTATCAAATTTCAGTTAAAAACATAATCTTCGAATTCCAAAATCAATGGTTCAAAGCACATTTAGAAATTCTTCAAAATCCAATTCATCCCACATTAGGTAAAACCGTAAAACCATAACAAAATTGCCATAATTCAAACCTAATACTTCATACATTATAAATTTATAATAATAAAAACAAAAGATATATGACATTTGACAAACAATTGGATTGCCATTACTGAACAAAAGATACATGGGAAAAGAAAGAATACCAGCAAAGTCGGTGACTTTATCGAACTTGAGAAGAGCTGTAACAACAAAGAAGATGAACTGGTAACATACCTAAGAAAAACAAACAAAAAAACCCAACAATTAATGAATTAATATTATTAGCAATGTAAAAAAAAAAAATAAGAAGAAGAAGAAGAAACATAAAAGAAGGGTGTTACTGTGATGATCAAAGTGAGAGCTAAGAAATGGGAGTCCAAGACGTTAGCCATGGCAAAATTTGAGTAGTGTAATGGATAATATACGAGAATTGAAGAATGAAGATGACTCGCTAAAATTGAGGGAATTTAACAGAGTAGACTCGTTTTACAAGTGTTGTCTCAATGTGTGGATCAAATTCGAACACCATTCGGCAATTACGTTCCCCACATCCAGAAGACTAGAATATGAGTACTATGTCTACTATTCTATACTTTGTAGCCACGCACGGGTTATTATCAACCACTCGTTTGTAGGGGTGTCTACTATTTGGACTTCAGTCCAAAATTTAATTCAATTCAGTTCAAATAAGTTATTTGGATTGAACTTTTTAACAATATTTATATTTATGTTATGTAAAAAAAAGTTATAAGTGTTGGTTTAAAATTATTTGGATAAGCATCCAACCTAATCTGATATTTTTTATTATTTTTAGTTTTTAATTATATGCATAATAAAAATTAGATAAACGCCCGATGACTTTGAATTTTTTAAGTCTTTAAAATTTGAAGGAAATATAATCAAATTTTTTATTTAATTATTTTTCGTTTTTATTCTGATTTTTTAAATTTAATTTATTAAGTTATTAAAAAGTGTTGGTTTTGAATAATAAAGATTGGATAAGGATCAATCTACAATCTCCTATTTTTATTATTTTCTCAAAACTTTAATATTATGAACCGTCTAAAACATATTTTAAATCTGAATTTTTAATATTTTCGTTTTTAATTTGAATTTTTAAACTTTAATTTATAAAAAGTGTTGGATTTGATTGATAAAAATTGGATAAGGATGAATGTAAAATCTGGTTAAAAAAATTAATGGTCTGAATTTTTTCGAAGATCGTATCTTATTGTTATTTTTAAAAAAAACTAAAAAAATGTGGTGCTGATACATAATCTAATTTCGACATAACTATTTTTGACGAGAAAATTAAAACTTTATTAAGGCAAATCGTAAATTAAATTTCATTAAAGGAGGACTTATGGGTCAAATGGGTGCATAGTGATTATATTAAAGGAACGTCTTGGCTGGAGTACAAGGCTCCCCCTCATGCTAGCTGCCCTTGGAAGGCAATTTACAAGGTTAAGGAGTGTATGAAAGTTGGTTTTCTGCAGCACGGTTGGCTTACTGATGGCTATTCTATTGGKAAGGGTTATGACTGGCTTCTTGGGTCTCAGGCTAGTTTTCGATGGTCGACTGCTATCTGGAACAGGRTYGCTGTTCCTAAACATAGTGTCTTTTATTGGTTAGCTATGTTAGATCGTCTGCAAGTTAGAGCAAGGCTAAAGAAGTTTGGTGTGATTTCTGTGGATTCCTATTTGGTTTGTGGGGCTAACCCGGAAACGGTTAGCCACTTGTTCTTTCAGTGCCCTTACAGCATACGGGTTCTTCAGTCCATGTTGATTTGGGTGGGTTGCACCACTCAAAAGACTGATCTACATTCTCTAACAATGTGGATTCTGAGAAGATTTCCAGACTCCAAACTCAGCAGATAGGTTATTTTGGTTGTTTTATCGGCTTGTATCTATGGAATTTGGAAAAATAGGAATCATGCTCTTTGGAATCTAAAGGTTCAATTGGTTGATAGTTTGGTTACTTCTCTTCAGGATGTTATTTGTACTCYAATTAAGCATATTATTAGGCCTAAAACTAGCAGGCAGGATGATCTTGGTTTTTCAGTCTATAGGTTGTTCTTTTTGGTTGGTGTGTATAGTGTTTGATGAGCTCTGGTGGTTGTACTAGAGGCTTTTAGGTTGCATGTTTTTTGTTTCATTAATCTACATACTTACTTACTTAAAAAAAAATCGTAAATTACATCAGGAAGAATTTCATTTGGGACTTCTTCTAACCAGACTCTAAATTGTCCCCAATTACGACTATTATTGGCCAACTTATGTGCCACCTTATTCCCACTCCTTCGAATAAAAGAATAAGAAAAGGATTTACACTTCTTCCCTATCTCAAGAATATCTCTAATCAATATACCAAAGAAAGAATTATCACCGCACTGCTTTTGGATGGCCTTGATCAATCTGATACAATCTGTTTCAYCATGGAGCACACGCAAGCCCGGATCCCACGTAGTAGTAAGTAGCTCGCAAATCGCCAATGCATCCGCTTCTTCAATCCCCCTAAGCCAAAATCATATGTCTTGCTCATTGCCAACAGGACATCACCTTCATTGTCACGAATGACTCCTCCGATTCCAGTTGTATATCCGATCCGYTTTTTCACTTTCAGATATTTTGGATCGGATATCTGATAATTTTCAGATCGGTTTCAGATCACCATTTGTAGATTTTCGGATATCCAAGATATTTGATTTTTATTCTAAAGGGAAATTCTCAATGGTAACCCTCTTTTTTCGCCTTTTCCCAGTGGTAACCCTATGGTTTTTTAAATACTAGAAATGACTTCGTACTTTTATTGTGTTACCAAACGTGACTTTAATGACCATTTACCGTTAAATGTATGTAAAATTTGTTAAATATGAGTTAGTTTAACTCAACCACATTCAACCCCAGCAACCATCACCACCATCTACAACCACCAAGATAACATTGCGCTTAACCCAAGCCCTGAACCCTACGGCCACCACCTGCCATGATTCACAACCCAAAGCAGCGAAATGAGACCCACGCAACCACTTCAAAAACTTGAATCAAAAACTTGAATCAAATTCAAGCGCACCACCTATTTTCGCAATTCCAACAACACCTACGTACACACAACCACTCATAACCACTTCGCAACCCCCAACAATGCTCTGTTGGCCTGGTGGTTGTCACTCCCACAGCTCACTCTTCTAACCCACAACAAACACAAAAGGAACTCAATGAATAAAGTCACAAGCTTGTAAAATGATAAACATGTAAAATTGGAAATAAACACAGAAAACTAAAAGGAAAGATGGTGGCTTAATTGATTGATTTCATAAAGAATTTCACTCTCTTTTTTTTWAWMSCCKWWAAAATGATTGCCTACTCATATATATACTAAGGCCACACTTGATAGAGGCCAAACATTTCCAGCGTGTTTGAAGTCAGAGGAAGGGAGTAGTTTCAGGAACTTAAGACCTTGATTGATGRGACGTTTCCAGCAAAAAAAAATTGGAAAACAAAGAGAAAGAGTGAAAAGAAGGAGCAGCGAAAACAATTGAAAGAGGTCAAACAAAAATTAGGTTTTCTAAAAGAATTGGGGGGAAGACAAAGTTTAACCAGGGTTAATGACATAAAACACAATTATCGGCAAATTAACGCCTAAAGCATCATTAAAGTCACGTTTGGAACAATAGCAAAAGTACGCGAAGAAATTTCTGGTATTAAAAAAACACGGGGTTACCACTGGGAAAAGACAAAAATAGAGGGTTACCACTGGGAATTTCTCTATTTTAAAACCAATATAATTATGGGCATGGGAATTGAGATTTTCGCATCTTTTCGATTAGGCTTTAAAAATTACATTGTAGAACCCATACTATATACTGTATCCATTATCACAATTTTCAATTATCTCTAGAATACACAAACCCTAACTTTCTAATCTACTCAAACCTCAGTTACTAACGAGTGCCAAAAATGGTCTCATTTAGGCCTTGTTTTCCCTTCTATTTTGGCCTTTTTGTGTGTTTTRGACATCATTTTACTAGCTTTTCGACTAGAAGATTTCCACTTTATATAGTTTTGTGGATCTTTTTGGCCCTATTTGGCAAATAGAGTTTAAAGTTTAGAGTTTGCTGATAGAGTGTGGATCCACGCACAAAACTTCATCCAAACTCAACCCAAAAGCTACTCACAAGATCACCAACAATCTAAACTCACAACCACCACCGAAAAATAGCTAGGCACCTCTTTCTTTCTTTTTTTTTCTTTCTATTTCTTTGATCTATTTTGGACTTTTTTAATCTTATTTTGTTGGGATTTTTGGTGATTTTCTAGGTGGTTTGTTGGTGCTTTTTCTGTGTTTGTGGGTTGGGTCGGTCTTAGTGGTGGTGGTTGTATTTTGGAAGGATCTCGGTGGTGCTTTTTTCGGTGGTGCTTTTCGTCGGAAGTGTTGGTGGTGCCTTTGGGGTGGGTGGTTAAAGCATTAAGTTGATAAATAATAATGATAAGAAAATGGGTAAAATTGTCTTGATTTTTTTTCCCCAAAAACTCTGATGGGAAAAGCTGCCTAAGGCAGCGTTTTAGATTTTAGAGTTTTGACATCAAAACTCTATGGAAAACACTGTCTAACCAAACACCCATATTAGAGTTTTGACTAGTCAAAACTCTAAAATGAGTGTCAATCCTCTAAAAGCTTTTTACTTTGGATTCTGGATCCATCTCCCTCATGGGGCATCCTTGCATCTCTACCTTCACCGGCTTCAGCCATATTGAATTGCCTATCTCCCCACAGACGGCGCCAACTGTTGTAGCCCTTAGCTCGCTGAACAGTATCACTTGTAGAAGCGTGAGGTAAGAAGGCGGCCTCTCTATGCCACTGAAGCTGGGATGGCGTTCACTTGACGTTTGGTTCACTTGCCTCCCTGAACCACCTYGTACCTGCATAAAGGAGAATAATCCTTATAGGATTATCTCCCCTCCGATGCTTAAGTAAGTATGTGTTTAGGAGGAGTAAATAGTAATTAAGAGTGCTTAGTATGACTTAATGTCTTTGTGTTGCATTTAATGCTTTTCAACCTAACTTTCTCTCACCTCATGGGTMGGTATTTATAGTGCCTTTAGGGTGAGCACTTGGCCAATCATTCGGTGCCAAGTGTCACGATCCCGGGGGCCCATGGGAGAATACTCCCTCCTTTGTAAGGCTCYGATTGATTCGTCTTTATTTGACGTGCCATTTCCGATGGGTGAACCGTAGGTGTACGTGCCATATTCGCCCTTAGGCTCGTTTGGTCACGCACCTTCTTAGCCATGTAGGCGATGTTCAAGTGTCTCAGCACTTGGTGGCTTTGGACAAGTATGTTTAGGTGTGTCTACACTTGGTGGCTTTGGACACATCACGTGCTAATTTTGTTAATACCTCAAAATTGTGTCACACAAATTAAAGCTAAAACACTTTAATGCTTAGTATATATTTTGAAGAGAATAAAATTCKTCAAAAAAAATCATTCATGTAGATTTTAAAATGAATCCCCGGGTTTTCAAGTAGATTTAAATAATACGATGCTAGTAAATAAAATTAGTATGAATAATATTATAATATACAAGTGAGTATTATTGAAAATTAAGTTATTAAGACGACAATACTAGGGAAAACTCAACTAGATACTCGTACAAGATATAAATCCATCAATTTTATTCAAATTCATGAAACAAGAATTACATATTATTGATTTCAAAGCACYAATATGTTTCACCATTACTGAAAACAAGAAATCTTAATCTATTTCTTAGGACAATCGGGGAGGCCACATTTGCCAAAAATAGCTAAGTAAAGGTCCTTATCAATTCCAAATTGCGGTAAAAGAGGTGAAGAAATAAAATTACAAAGACACCCCTGATCACCACCTTTAATTGCGTTGCAACATGCTGGCATTGGTGGGGGTGGGTTAGGCTTCATCAGTGATGGCATACATGTTGAATAATTTGCGGCCGATATCCCACAAATATCGGGCTGACCATGAGCCTTTTGCATTAGCTCACTAACTACCATGATCATGCTCATTACTAGCATCACATTRATCATCTTGTTTCTCACCATTTTAATCTAATTTTCTTCTAAACTAGGATGTGTTTTTTAGCTTCTTTTTTCTTATGAATTGAAGAGTGAAAACTCAAAATAATAGTGCAATGGTAATACACTTGTAGCGTATTTATACAGGTTTATGACAAGGTGACAACTAATATTTATTTTTWATTTTTTTCGTAATATATTAGACTATCTATAACAATGACCAAAATAAACTCGTTATTTCACTCTCTATACCAGTTTTTCACTTATCATTCAATTTAAAACGACATGTTGCATTCCCTTTACCATGGTGGTTAGAACTTCATTAATGACAGCTAAAATTTTTGCTTTATCGAATTATTGTCCTTAAAAAATGATGAAAAGTATAGCYAAAAAATCTTAATATTTGGCTTTATTTGCAATAAATTATATGTTGAACATTGTAATCATCAAATCAAAACACAAACAAGTTCTTGCTGGCAAATTTGTATTGGTTGCATTAAAGATTGCAGTTTTATAGGGAAACAAATCATGATATTTTCACATTGTGATTCTTATTTTGGTTATATTTTTCTGGAAAAATATAAAATAAAATAGGTAGCTAGGTGAAACACGTGGTTTTGACCAGTCTTATAACATGGGTAAAAATTCAAACAATGGTCTATTTCCCATGCTTAACATACATAAAATTCCATGTGAAAGGACAKATGCTATTAATTGCCAACTAATTTATTAGTACCACTTTCAATTCAAAATTTAAAAAATATCAAATTACTTCTAACACAGATTCCAAATTATAAAGTGCAAATGAGGAATGAGAAATATGAGGATTRGAACCCCTGACCTCAAAATTAAAGGTAGAGTTGGAGTCACTGCTCCAAATTCCTTCCACTCCATCGGAAAATTTTATAGTTGWAAATAATTCAAATAAAACTAAAACCGTAAATTTCTTCGGAATAAAATCATTATATTTATATATCGAAGCCTATGAAATCCACATATCCATTAATTAACAGGCGGGGAATTGAGTTAGTTGAGGGGAATTGACGAAAGAACAAAGACATTGCCCTGATGATCATCTTTTCTTTTTCTTTTTTTAATAACAATAATAAGAAGAAAAAACTTGTTCAAGTATTAGCTAGCTAAAAATACATTAGGWTTGAATTCTTGATGCAAATCTACAGAAAAATTAAATAGTATTACATTTTCGCTTCATTTGTTTTATTTGGAGGAAATTTTTTTAATGGAAAATGATTTTCTATGAAAAACAATTTTCAGAGATAAATTGGAAGTTATGATAGTATTCCATTGTTTGTTTGTATGAAAGGACACCCTACATGATCCCATGGACCTCCCATCTAAGTTTGGGGGTCATTCGTRGACGGGGTCATAATTTTAAGACGTTTCGGCGACTGTTTCAATTTTGCCTAGAAGTTCTCCCACACCTTAAGGGTCATGAGGGATGACCCCTCGCCAACTTTTAGTCCCAAATCCTAAGRGTTCTTCCTCTCATGTGTGTTTCGACTTCTGCCATTTCAACCGTTTGTGGCCTTCGAAACCTCATTAGGTCTCCTGATTTRGGCCCCAAATTTTTCCTGACATCATTATATGATTATGGGAATTAATAACACACCTTTTGGCTTTTTCAACATAAATCGATTTAGAGATCCTATTTTCATGATGCATAATCCACCTTTTTGGCCCATGGAATTATCGTTTCGTTGACTGACTTAGTTTTGTCCATAATTTCTCCCACACCATAAGGGTTATGGAAGATGGTCTATCGCCAAATTTCAGCTACAATTGTCGAGTGTTGTGCTCCCACAAGAGTTTCAGCGCTTGGTAGTTTGAGGGTTAGCAGCGTTAAAACTTTCCCATAGGGTCGGGCCTAACCCCCGGCAAGGCTGGGTTTAATCATCTCTACCTTACAGATGCTTTAGAAATTTAAATTGGTTTTACATGCCTTCTTGTCTTTAAATTGATATTAGTTGCCATTTTTTAAAAGCTTATCACAAAAAATCATGTAAAAAACCATAAATTATATTTTCAACGGAAAAAAATAGAGGATCAGAAGTTTTGATCGATTATGCAGCACAAATCAAAGTGTTTGTGAACCCTACTCTAAAATTTATTTACAACGATGAAAGATATCCAAACTCAAAATCCAAATTGGTTATGATCAATTGATGTTAGACTAGGGGTGAGGGCAGAAAGAGTAGTCGACATAAGTGTGTGTATATATTCTTTTAAAAACTAATAGCATAAAACAAAGTCTTCATTAATGTTTCAATCTTTATTCTCTAAGAAGTATTATTCTTCTATGTTCAATCTATAAAAAGTTTTGCTTATTTCAAACATAAATTGGTTGCATTTTATGGAGAAAAAGATGTGTTTCGGGTTTTGTGTATGATATGCACCGTGTGTCCGTGTATACTTGTGTATGATCTACTAGTTAAAAAACAATTTAATTATAATGTTGCAATCTGTATAGTATACTACCAACACACCATACCTAATTTAATTTTGTTAAAAATAATTTAATTTTGTAAATCGTACTCCCTCCGTTCCTTTTGTTTGTCCTGTTTCCTTAAATGGAATTCCTAAATGTTTGTCTTGTTTAGAATATTTTTCTATTTTTAACTCTAACTTTATTTCACCTTTTTCGTGGTAAAATGAACCATATTTTGACTTTTCTTCTCTCATATATAAATAAAAGTGTAACCATTATCTAGATTATTCCCAAAATCACTTTCCAACACACTTTTATTACTTTTTTTCCATTACATTAAATAAAAAATCCAATAACTCTCTTTTCAAGGAAGAATCTATATTAAATCAACAACTTCTATTCATTAAGATTCATTTTTCTTAATTCTCTCCCCGATTCTAAACAAGACAAACAAAAGGGACGGAGGGAGTACATTTATATAAGTAGATTTGCGAAGATTACATTATATTCCCTTAAGGAATAACATGCACTAATTTTGTATTAATAATAACTCGTGTTACATAAATTAAAACTAAAGCACGTTAATACTTATATTTGTTATAAAAAAATCTGAAAAACCAACATGTAGAATTTTATATGACTTTTTTTTAGTAGATTGAAAATAATATGTGACTTGTAGGTTGAATTAGTACGAATATAAGAGTGACCATTGTTAAAAATAAATTGGTTTGGCGCATCTCGTAAAAAACACCAACTAGTTACATGATATAACTCCAAGTCAATTCAAATTCATTAAACAGGAATTACATATTATTGATTTCTTGGCAAATCTATGTTTCACCATTACCGAATACAAGAAATCTCAATCTATTCCGGAGGACAATCAGGGAGGTCACATTTGCCGAAAATAGCTAAGAAAAGGTCCTTATCAATGCCATACATCGGCAAAAATGGTGAAGCAATAAAATTACWAAGACACCATTTATCAACACCTTTTATAAGGTTGCAACATATATCACTTGGTGGTGGTGGGTTAGGGTTCCTCAATGATGGTAAACATGGTGAATAATTTGCGGCTGGTGTCCCACAAATTTTTGACTGACCATTAGCCTTTTGCATTAGTTCACCAACTACCATTACCATGCTAATGACTAGCATCATGCTCAACATCTTATTTCTCATCATCATTTTTATCTAATTTTCTTCTAAACTAATTAATGTTTTTTAACTTCTTTTTCTTGTGAATTGAAGAGTGGAGACTAAAAATAATAGTGCATTGTTTTATTACTAACTTGATAACCTGTTTATATAGGTTTATGACAAGGTGACAACTATTTTTTAAATTGTAACATTAGACTATCTAAAACAATGACCAAACCAATTCAAAACACAAACAAGTTCTTGGTGGAAAATTTGTATTGGTTGCATTAAAGATTGTAGTTTTATTGGAAAACAAAAAATGATATTTTCACATTGTGATTCCTCTTTTTGATTACTTTTTTTTTTTGTAGAAAAAAATCAATAAAAATAGGGAGCTAGGTGGAACCTAACATACATTTTGACAAGCCTTGTAACATGGGTAAGAATTCAAACAATGGTCTATTTTCCACACTTAAAGTGAAATACCATATGATAGGACACATGCTAATTGCCTACTAATTTATTAGCACCAATTTCATTTAAAAAAAAATCAAAATGACTATAACACCAATTTCAAATTATAAAGTGCAAATGAGACATGACACACAACTAGTCATCTAAAAATTGAAACCCGTGCAATCAGAAATGCATTTTCAAATATGAATTGCAAATCAAGATATAGTGTTGCAAACTGTAATAAAACAACAATTCAATTAACCATTAACTAAGGACAATTGAAATGTGAAAATTTTCAAGGGGGAGAGTCAGGAGAAGACATTATCGATGTCATATTTAGGTGAATGGATCAATAATATCTCATATCTAGTTGATTTAATTCCTAGTATCGTCATCTTAAAATTTTGTTCATTTTCGGACATAAAATACATGCATACATTTTATGAAACACATCTTTTTTTCAYTGAGGCGCGATCGGCGCGATTCATATGAGTCGCGTTTCATTGAGAAAAGGATGTGTTTTAACTTTTAAGCATTGTATATGGATGATGATATGCATCATGTATACTTTTATATGGTTAACTAGTTGAAAATTGAGCTAATTATAATGTTGCAATTTGTACAACAATGTGTTGGCTAACACACCGTACCTTATTAAATTTCATGAAATGTACAATTTAATTTACATCAATAGATTTGTGAAGCTTTTACATTATATTCCTTTAAAAATAATTAGCACGTGCTAAATCTATCTATAACTCACTAGTACAAAAAACATCAAAAGATGCGGTTAAATATAGCCCAAAAGCTGCGGTTTTAAACCGCAGCTTTTTAAGGCCGACTTTGACTAAATTCGTCAAAAGCTGCGGTTATAAAACCGCAACTTTTTGACCCCTCAAAAGCTGCGGTTAGCTATAACCGTAGCTTTTGACTTCTATATATATAAAAAAACTTTTTTATTTCACAAAGATTAAACAGATCAATTGGTAATATTATTTTTTTTCCTTTAATGAAAATTAAAGATTACATTGTATGCTTTATAATTTTTTGTTATTATCTTTTTATTAGGTCCAAAATCAATATATCATTAATAACTAATATTTGTCCAAAAAATATATATTTCAAGTATAATTATAATGTCCATAATAATGTCCCTTGTCCAAAAAATCACTAATGTTGTCCAATAAAATCACCAATGTTGTTGAGAATGTCTTCCAATATTTATTTCTCAACCCAAATATCTGACCTGCAGTAAAAAAAAATTGTTAATTTTAATTATCAGATTAACTAAGAAAAAAAACAAATAATAAGAATCTGCATGTGAATATTTAAATTTTAATTTAAATCAATGATATCATTTCATATCAAATACATACACATAACTTGAAATCAGAAAATCAAAGACGATGTTTAAAAAACATAAAAAATGAAATTTACTACTAAAACTCAAATCCAAACCAGTTAAAAAATCAAGAATGAAAATATATTTTCCGTTAAAAATATTATAGCAGATAAAAGAGTAAAACTCAAAAAAAAAAAAAGCAAACACAACAACAACCTGCAACAACAATTTAATTAAACCTCAACAACAACATAAAATTCCAAACACAACAATATTGAACCTTCAATAAACATGCAACAACAATAAAATCCAACAAACAAAAAAACACCTGCAATAAAATTCAAAAACTCTTTTCTCTCATTTTTCATTTTAAACTTTAATTCAGCAATTTTCTTTGGTAATTAAATGGGAAACGCAGCAGGGATCCATCATACCTGTGCCCGGCGAGCAACGCCGGCGACATCTCGCAAACGCCACAACATCGCCGTTGTCCTTCGCAGCCCTCTTCCAGACCAAGGCTTTACTCTCGACCGCTCAACCACCATAACTGATTCAAGCCCACAACGAACATCCAGATCTCCAACCGACGAAAACCCTAATCCCCAAAACCTTCTTCGTCCAACACCCTAAGCCCCTAAAAACCAGAAATTTGGAAAACCCCAAAAATACAACCTCACAAATCAAAATTTAATAACCCAGAAATATAACCTTCAACTTCAAAATTAATAAACCCAGAAATTTAACAAAAACAAAGTAAATACAAACCTAAAATCAGAAAATAAAACAAAAATTTAAAAGAAATTAAAAAATTAAAAAAAACGAAATGGCCTCAAAAAGAAGAAAACTAGATCTTGATTATAAAATCAGACAAAAAACCAAACAGATCTTGATGATAAAATCAGACAAAAAAACAAAAAAAAAAAGGAAAAAAATCAAAGAACAGCCCACGAAAATCAAAAAACGAAAAGCGAAATTTTATAATCGTAAGATGTAAAACATGAAGAAAAAAAATCAAAAATCGGATTTTTTTAACCAAATAAAACGAAAAACCCACGAAAATTAAAAATGAAAAGCGAAAAAACCAGAAAAACGAGATCTAAAATTACAATCATAAAGGATATCTAGAACTAAATAAAAAAAACCCGAAAAAATTAGTAATAACCATAAGTCAAAAGTTGAAATCCAAAAAAAAAACTTACCAAAACGAAAGAGGAGGGAAGTCGGCGTAAGGAGAGAGACAGGTGACGTGAAATCAGAGAGATAAACGAAGAGTATGTAGAGTCGTGAAAGAGAGAAGTAGAAGAGGAGAGAGTAGAAGTGTGAAAGAGGGAAGGAAAAAGAGGCGTGATTGTGTGAAATGTGTTAGGTTTAGTTTTAAATGGGCAAAAAATCAATGGGCCGAGATCTTTAAATGGTCGAGCCATCAAATTGAAGATGCCACCCGTATTTTTTTTGGTTATTTAAAACCCAAATGCTGCGGTTCTTTGGAATAACCGCAGCATTTGTGAATTTTCAATTTTTTTTTGTCTCTAATTCGAGTTAAATCGCTGCGGTTATTTAAAAACCGCAGCTTTTGACTCTCAAAAGCTGCGGTTTCTAACAACCGCAGCATTTTAGGTGCAGCATTTGTCTATTTTTCACTAGTGACTATATACTAAACAGAATGATGCTGATACAATCATACATCTTCTGCCACATGTCAACCTCACATAGCACAAATATGCTTGCTATGCAACTGATGACATCATCATGTTCATGTGTCAACCTCACATCGCACGTGATGTTACTAGCTCATTAATTTTTTTTTAAAAAACTTTATTAAATTAAATAAACTATTAAATTTAAATTTCAATAACATACAATATTTAAAAAACACTTAAATTACCATTAATTTTTTTTTAAAAAAGCTTCTAGAAACTACTTAATCACGTAACAATTTCTAACAAGATTTTTATATACTAAAGTTGGTATTAAAAATAATATCTACATTAAAAAACTAAATTAATTAAAAATTTAAATTTTAAATGTAATACATTTAATTATAAAACCACAAAACCTTCTACAAAATCTGCATCGTAAAAATCAATAAACTATATACTAAAGCAAAAACCAGAAGTGCCACATGGGCGTCCTGGTTAAATTTTTTCCCTCCAAAACTTATTTCCTATTTATTTATTTTTTGTAAAATTATTTATATAAATATTAATTAAATCTATTAGCTAATAATATAAATAATATCTTTACTTAATTACAGAAGATTCTTCTTATCAAAACGAATCTATTTATTTTAAGCAAAATTAGACAAAGATAATATTATTACTCCGTACTATACAATACAATATCATTGCAATAAAATCTTCTATAAACACATATGATAATCGTAAATCAATTTTATCCAATAAGATTGAATCTAAATTCTAAAACACGTGATTATACTCATTCTTATATATTGAAATATATTGATGAAATTTAGAAGATTTCACTACTAATGAATAGTACCAATTCCTTTATAATATGAATTTAGTCAAAATGACGGAGTACAAAAACACCCTCACATATTTTAATTATTTGAACCTATTTTCTTTTTTTATTTCTTTTTTTTTTGTAAAATTACTTATATAACATTATGAATTAAATCCAATATCTAATAAATAATAAATAAGTTTCTTACTAATTCTAGAAGTTCTATTATCAATATATAATTTATAATTATTTACAAAATTGCATATCAATCAATCTAATATACGGAGTACACATTTAAACGAAATCTTTTTATTATAACCAAAATTAAATTCATATATTTTATTTATATCCATAATATTATTATTCCGCTACTATACAATACAATATTATCATAATAATTTTATAAAACACAATTGTAAATTGATTCAGGACCCATGCATGCATGCATGGGGTCTTGGACTATATTATCATGCACGGGGTCCTGGACCTAGGTCCGTGCAAACATAATATTAGGACCCGTGGTATAACAATTATATATTATTGTATAACATACATAATTAAAACAAAATCGTTTTAGATTCTATCTTGACAAAATATTAAATTACAAATTTATTTTATTCTTTTTTTAGAGTTTTAATTAATAAATTTAGTAACTACCGTGCATCGCGCGGGCCCATAAAACGAAGTATCGCAAAATTTAGACAAAGACATTATCTTATATATCATAATAATATATTACTCCGACTATACAATACAATATTATCGTAATAAATTTTATAAAACAACACAGATGACAATCGTAATTCAATTTTATACATTATATTGGATCTAAATTCTAAAACACAAGATTATACTCTCTCTTATGTACTATTGAAGTTTAAAAGATTTCTCACTACTAAATGAATAGTACCGAATTACTTTGTGACATGAATTTAGTCAAATGACGAGAGTACAAAAGTACCGCTACACCAATTATTGAACTTTTTTTTCTCTTTTTTTTAAAAAAAATTTATATAACATACCCTCCGTTTTTTATTGATGTACCATACCCATTGGCATGGTGTTTAAGAGTTGATTGAGTTGGATAAATGTTGGATAATTTGATTAAAAAATTGAGTAATTTCGGTAAAAGAGTAATATATGTGAGTGAAATTTTTTGGGAAAAGGTAATTTAGGTAAATAGATGGGTAATGTATTAATTAAACTTAAATTTAAAAATGAGTAATTCATTAATGTTAGAATAATAAAATAAGTAAAAGTAAAAAGGTTATTTTTAGATTTGTTTGGAATAACTAATTGAAATATCCCAAAATGTAAACTGTAACAACTAAAAAAAATGGAGGGAATATTAATAAATCTATTAGCTAAAAAATAGTAAATAATATCTTTACTTATTCTAGAAGATTCTTCTTATCAATATGATAATTTATAATTATTAATTGTTAATATCAATCAATATAATATGAGACATTAAACGGAAACTATTTATTTTAAGCAAAAATTTGACAAAGTCATATCTTTTATATGATAATATTATTTATTCCGTACTATACAATATACAATATTATCATAATAAAAATTATTAAAAACACAATTGTAGAATTGACTCAGGAATTGGGACCCGTGCATGGATCTTGGACTAGATTATCATGCACGAGTCCTGGTGAATGGGTCATGACTAATAGGTCTGTGCATAACTAATTAGTCCGCGTGATATAACAAATTCCATAATATTGTTTAACATAATATTATAAAAACACAATGTTTTAGATTCAATCTTGACAAATATCAAATTACAATTTTTTTTTTTTACAGTTTTCATGATAAATTTAGTAACACCGTGCATCGCACGGGCGCTAAGCTAGTTTTAATAAATTTAAATTCTAAATGTTTTTGATAAAATAAAAAATCTACATTAAATATATTAGTTAAAATATTTAAATTTTAAATGTAAATAAATTTCATATTAATTACCAAAACCTTCTACAAAATCTACATTCACGTAACAATTTTAAACATGATTTTATATCTATCTATAACTTAACTTTTTAATAAAACAAAATGAAGATGATGCAATGATGACATCATCTATCTATGTGTCAAACCTATATTGCACGGATGATGTCATCAACTAATTAAATTTTAAAAAAACACTGAAATTTAAAATAGCACAAAAAAACAAGGTACATTAAATAAAATATTAAATAATAAATTTTAAATGTAAATACATTATAAAAAATTAAATTAATTATCAACATTAGATAAATATCATATAACAAACTAGATAAGAAATCCTAAATAAGTTAATCGAATTCCACGTAACAAACTAAAAAACTATTAATTTTAAATCTAAAATATATTACCGAGTACAAAATTGAATTTAAAAATGTTCTAGAAAATTCAACATAATTTAAATACATTAAAAATTAACACTATCTATATCAGATAAACCTCATGCATACTAATATAAGAAACCCTAAATAAGCAAATACTTTAAATTAAATACATTAAAAAATTAAATTAAATACCTTATAAAAACTAACAAATAATTTAAATGCATTTCACATAGATCTACCATAAAAAAATTAAATTAAATTAACTACTCTGTATTAATTTTTAAATTTAATGCATTGCAAAATTAAATTTTAAAAAAAACTTCTAGAAACTACAGGATATTGCAATTCACATAGTTTGCCGAAAAATAAATAAATTAAATGAACTATTAAGTTAAACTATGTAAGATAAACCTCCTAAAAAAATCAAATTTCGCGTAAAAAATACCATCGTACAATTATATTGAACAAATAACTCTCTTTTGGGTGAGAAAGTGACAATTAAAATAAAAAATATAAACTTTCATTCAATTTTTTTTAATCCACAAGTAACACAATATACTCCATTTTCTGCACACATATTTCATAATTTAAAAATATTTTTATACTATATTAGTAAATACCGTGCATCGCACGGGTTCTAAACTAGTTTGTTAATATATATCTCAAAATTGTGTCAAACAAATTAAAGCTAAAACACTTTAATGCTTAATAGGAAGTACTGTATATAATTGGAAGGAATAAAATCCATCCAAAAAAAATCATTCATGTAGATTTCAAAATGAATTGGCTGGTTTTCAAGTAGATTTAAATAATATGGTGCTAGTAAATAGAACTAGTATGAATAATATACAAGTGAGTAATGAAAAATTAAGTTATTAAGATGACAATACTAGGGAAAAACTAAACTAGATGAAAGATACAACTCCATCAAATTCATTCAAATTCATGAAACAAGAATTACATATTATTGATTTCAAAGCAAAACTATGTTTCACCAATATCGAACACAAGAAATCTCAATCTAATTCTTAGGACAATCGGGGAGGCCACATTTGCCAAAAATAGCTAAGAAAAGCTCCTTATCAATTCCATACTGCGGCAAAAGAGGTGAAGAAATAAATTTACAGAGACACCCCTGGTCAACACCTTTAATAATGTTGCAACATGTGTCACTTGGTGGTGGTGGGTTAGGCTTCTTCAGTGATGGTAAACATGGTGCATAATTTGCGGCTGGTTTCCCACAAATATCTGACTCACCATTAGCCTTTTGCATTAGCTCACTAACTACCATGATCATGCTAATTACTAACATCGCACTCATCATCTTGCTTCTCATCATTTTAATCTAATTTTCTTCTAAACTATGATGTGTTTTTTAGCTTATTTTTCTTATGAATAAAAGAGTGAAAACTCAAAATAATAGTGCAATGCTTGGTAATACGTTGGTAGCGTATTTATGTAGGTTTATGACAAGGTGACAGCTAATTATTATTTTTTAAATATTTTTGTAACATATTATTAGACTATCTATAACAATGACCAAAACAAACTCGTTATTTCACTCTCTCTACCAGTTTTTCACTTATTATTCAACTTAAAACGACAAGTTGCATCATCTTTACCATGGTGCGTGGTTAGTACTCCTTTAATAACAGTTGAAAATTTGCTTTACTGTCCTTAAAAAATGATGAAAAGTAAAATATTAATATTTGGCTTTATTTGCAATAAATTGTATGTTGAACATTGTAATCATCAAATCAAAACACAAACAAGTTATTGCTGGCAAATTTGTATTGGTTGCATTAAAGATTGCAGTTTTATAGGGAAACAAATCATGATATTTTCACATTGTGATTCTTATTTTGGTTACAATTTTTTGAAAATAAATAAATTAAATAAAATAGGTAGCTAGATGAAACACACAGTTTMACCATACTTATAACGTGGGTAAGAACTCAAACAATGGTCTATTTCCCARGCTTAACGTAAAATACCATGTGAGAGGACACATGCTAATTGCCAACTAATTTATTAGTACCACTTTCAACTTTTTAAAAATATCAAATCACTTCTAACTCAGATTCCAAATTATAAAGTGCAAATAAGGAAGAAGGAATAAGAATATTKGAACCCCTAACCGCAAAGATTAAAGGTGGCGTTGAAGCTATTGCTTCAAATCCCTTCCTCCCAATCGGTAAATTTTATACGAAGTAGTTGTAAATAATTCAAATAAAGCTAAAATTGTATGGCCYTAAATATGTTCCAAATAAAATCATTATCTTTATTATATAAGGGAAGGGGYGAGGAAGATGGTTTCCCCCTTCTTAAAAGACCTTTATGCCCTTAATAAATTTTTAAAAAATTAATGGAATGTGCCTAAAATACCTCTTTGCTTATTATGGGATTAAAAATCAAAACTGCATTTATTTTGTGACTTAATTATTGAAAAACTAAAACCTGTGAATATTACTTAAAATTGGATTGAAACATATGTTTTATTATTTTTAATTTCAATTCATAGTTATTTACAAAATAATTAAAATTCAAATAA
Source organism: Bassia scoparia (assembly GCA_008642245.1). Taxonomy (NCBI): domain Eukaryota; kingdom Viridiplantae; phylum Streptophyta; class Magnoliopsida; order Caryophyllales; family Amaranthaceae; genus Bassia; species Bassia scoparia. The sequence continues at coordinate 57,126 of SNQN01002842.1, forward strand.
ATTGTATTTATAATTAACTATAAACATTTTAAACTCATACATACTACTCCGTACTTCGTATATAATTATCTTTAATGAAATTCATTTGTCTAAGTACACAACGTGCATATGAAACTAATATTTACATATCGAAGTCCATGAAACCTACATATCCATTAATTAACAGGTCGGGAGCCGAGAAGGTACAATTGGCGGGGATTTGAGTTAGTTGAGGGGAATTGACGAAAGAACAAAGACACTCCGCTGCTGTCTTACTAACCAACCTTAGCATGGTGCAACTAGGGTTGTTAATGAGCTGAGCCTGCTCGCGAGCTGTTTGAGCTCGGCTCGATCAAGGCTCGGTCAAAGCTCGACTCGAGCGCGGGCTCGGCTCAAAATTAAACGAGCCAATACACAAGCTATGCTAGGCTCGGCTCGAAAGCTCGTGAGCCGGCTCGAATTATTTATTTATTATAAAATATATAATTATTTTATATATTTAAATTTTATTATAATAAAAGATGTATTTAAAAAMAAATAACCTTCCTATCCTAAGGCCCAAACACTACAAAAAAAACTCGTTTTAGCGACGGACCGAATCCGTGCTAAATTGGTGAAATCCGTCGCTAATTTCACTTAGCGACGGATTTAGGGACGGATTATGTCCGTCCCTAAAACCCTCGTTGCTAATTGAACTTAGCGACGGAACTGTACAATCCGTCTCTAAATTAGGGACGGATTTCCATCTCCGTCCCTAAATTTWGGGACGAAAATTCCAAATCCGTCCCTAAATTTAGTTACGYAAATGGAAATCCGTCTCTAAATTTAGGGACGGAAATGGAAATCTGTCCCTAAATTTAGGGACGGATGTGAAATTTCCGTTCCTAAATTAGGGACGGATTTTCGAATTTCCGTCCCTAACTAAAAAAAAATGTTGGGGAGATTAGTGTTAATCACCTCTACATCACCTCTTAACCACCTCTACATCACCTCTTAATTAGTTACAATTCAACTAATAATAGCAACTCATCCAGCTCTTGAGAGGTTTTGAACTCGTGACCTCRAAGTCACCAACCAAAGCCCTAACCAACTATACTCCAATGCCCAACTTGTGTAAATTAATAAACAAAATTTCTATATACGTGKTTCCAAAATTAGGGACGGATTTTGGAATCCATCCCTAAATTAGCGACGGATTTTCAAATCCGTCTCTAGTGATATATACATCACTGTGAGAAAAGGCGGCACGCCACACAGGGGTAATTTCGTCCCAATTTTTTTTGTCTTCAGAAGCTYTCTTGCACGTGTTGTTGTTGGGGTTTTGCCGTTTTGGCCTTTTGTGCTGAGATTTTTAATTGTTTTTATTCTGCATGTTCATTTGACCAAAAAAAGAAAAGGAGGGAGCACTGTTCAGGTTGGCCATGGGGTGCGCTTCGCAATTCCGGTCAGTTTGATATATTATGGACCTCAATCGGACACCCGTAGAGAAAGTTATGGATAAAAAACCGTAGCTTGCAAACTGTTGTTCTTTTGACGAACAAAATTGGTTAGGGACGGATTTTATGTATCCGTCCCTAATTTAGGGACGGAAATATAAAATCCGTCCCTAATTTAGGGACGGAAATATAAAATCCGTCTCTAATTTAGGGACGGATTTGGGATTTCCGTCCCTAAATTTCATCTATTTTTGCAATTGAGAATCAATCTAACCAACCCTATACAATTAGGGACGGATTTTGAGATCCGTCCCTAATTTTCCMTCGCTATCTGAGCTTTTRTTTGTAGTGAAAACCAATTCTCAAGCCCATTCTAATGTACTAAACCAATTAACCAAATTTCCATCACTCATGAAATCACTCACACATAAAACATCACACTACACTRACTCACTCACAAAAGAAATCAAACTACCACCCAAGAACCCTAAACATCCACGAAGCCAACTGCGACGCTCCTTCCCACCGGCGCTCCAATCCACTGTCGCTCTGGCGTTCCAACCCATCGGTGCTGCTGCTGCCGCGTTAATTGCTGCGGTCCTCTATTTCTGCGCTGCTCCATTATTGCTACCTACTGCCCACCTGCCACCGCCATGGACGCCAACGACCCTGCCACTACAAGTAGGTGCAATTATGACCCTTAAACGAGCCTTTAAATGAGCCTCGAGCCAAMCTCTCATTTTGAGCTAACGAGATCGAGCCGAGCTCAAAATTTTAGGCTCGACGAGCTCGAGCCTCTATCAAAGTCTCACAAACTCGAGCCGAGCCTWGCAAGGCTCGGTCTCGGCTCGGCTCGTTAACAGCSCTAGCTYCAACTATGTTGGCTTAGAGGAGTTGGGCTGGGCTTGGAGGATTTGGGCTGGGCTTGAGGACTACTGGAAAGCAAGGTAACAGACCATGTTCCTCATTATGGTCTCGGACAAATGTTCATTTCCGAAAATACAAATGTTCATTTTCAGATATGAACATTTACATTTGAAGATAAACCTTTTACATTTTGAGATAAACATTTGTATTTCAGAACATGAACATTTGCCCGGGACCATAATGAGGAATATGGTCCCGGGACCATCTAAGAATTTGCGCTTGATTATACCCCACAAATACGGAGTACTTACCAAGTCTTGGGCCACTGTTCCGGGCCCACTAACTATAAGCTATAAGTCTTCTTACCCATCATCTCCATTGTTCTTGAATTTTTTTTTWWAAAAATTTGTCTCCCAACTACTATGTGTTTCGTGCTTCTATAATATTTATTCCTTTATACACTCGAAAAGATCTCATGGCTATTGAGAACGAATTAAATCAGATGGTTCTATTTTCCAATCTTTTTTACTTGCTCCTGCGGAACCAAGATCGTGAAATTGTTCAAGAAGTGCAAAATTCTCATTATCTCTATTATATTAAGGGAGGAGCCTCCGTAGCCAATTGTGGGGCTCAAAATTACCTCCGAAAATAAGGACATGGCTGGAAGGTGATTCATGGTGCTCTACCAGTAAGGTAGAACCTGGCTAAGAGGGATATGTGCGTAGACGTAATGTGCCCTATTTGTGGAGAGGCTGAAGAGAGTGTGCTACATATGCTTTTTTCGTGTTTTTAAGCTATCAAAATCTGGAAAACCTCACCTTTGCGACGGGAACTTGATGGCCAGAATTGTAGAAATGTTAATGAGCTCTTTGATTCTCTTAAAAAAGGCAACTGGAGGAGCTTTGGTGGAGGATCATTTTACTACGGTCCGTTGAGAATGGACTACCACAATAATTTTTAGGGGACCAAGAATATTACAACAAGTGTCCATTTGAAGTCAATAGTTGACTTTAGGTTTTAGGCAGTTTTTAACATGTTTCCTATTTTGCAATATTCTCTCCTTATTTTATTATTCTTAATTTGTTTTATTGTTTTCAGAAATATATTTCAAAAATTCTGAAAAAAAAATTCGAAAATTTAGAAAATATATTGCGAAATTTCAGAAAAATATATTTCGTAAATTCATAAAATATATTTTAGATTTATTAAAAGGAAAAAATATTCTATTTTCGAAGAATTTCATATTTGAAGAACTTTCAGCYCACCATTGTTGTTGGTGTTCAAGAATTATCATCACCCTATCACCTATGTTGTCAATTGCCGACATTAATGGAGTTTCAACTCATATGGCTTAAGGAAGAAGAAGACGAAGGTTGGTGGTAACCTTTATGCCATACGTGGATTGGCGTCATTGTGTAATAATAAATTTATGGTCATTGCCAACGTATTTTCTGGACATAACCAAACATTGATAACTTTGAAAAAAACGGTGCAAATAAACACCTTGATTCTTTTAACTACCCGATTATCCTTCCTTTTCTTTTTAAAAATAATCTTTAAGTATTGTATCCTTTTTTAGCTCTATTTTTTCAAATCTTTTGAAAAGTTTCCCTTATATTTSGAATAATATATTTTTATAATTTAAAAGTATTTCYAATCTTATTCAACCATTCCAAAACAATGATTATCTAATTTAAGTAATTTTCAGATAAATGTCATTACCTTAATTCTWGTCTTATTTTTAGGAGATATAATATCCAATCTTTTCATATTATTGTACGTGATTTTCTGAAAAAGTTTTTAATTTACAGGATTAAGGAAATTAAACACAATATGTTCGTTGCATATGATAACGATCCGTGATAAAAGACAAAACAAGGGTGGCATTGTAAAAGCCTATACAGACAATCTATGGAGTAATGAGTTATACACATAAAATAGTGACATTTTATTAAAAAATATTAATATTATTTGATAACAATGTATATAGAAGGCAAAAATAAAATACAATTTGATCGTTACGTCGATTTGTGCAATTGAAATTTTGCGACATTTTTTGGAATTTTTTCAATTATTTTCAATAGTCGGTCACCTATGGCGTTGGTCATCGACATCCATGGAGTTTTAACTCAAGTTTTCCAAGGGAGAAGAAGGCTCGGGTTTGATGGTTACCGTTATGCCATAGAGGGGTTGGCGGCATTGTGTAATTTTATATTCATGGTTATTGCCAACATATTTTCTGGACATAACCAGACATTAGTAACTTTGAAAAAAATACGGTTTAAGTAAACACCTTTTTTTATCTTAACTACCCGATTATCCCTCTTATTATTATTTTTTAAAAAATATATATAAAGTGTTGTTTCCTTATTTTTAGCTCTATTTTTTCAAACCTTATGCAAAGTTTCCCTTATAGGTTGAATAATATATTCTTTTAACCATTCCAAAACAATGATAATCTAATTTAAGTAATTTTTATATAAACATCATTACCTTAATTCTAGTCTTATTTTTAGGGGATATAATATGAAATTCTTTCAGATTCTTATATAAACATCATTACCTTAATACGAAGTATGTAATTTCGTGAAAAAGGTTTTTAGTTACAGGATTAAGGAAATTGAACACACTAGCTAGGTTCGTTGGATTTGATAATGATAATAAAATATAAAACAACAATGGGAATGTATAAAACAATACCGACAATGTATGGAGCAATGGTTTATAAACATAAAWACAGTGGTTGTTTAATTTATTAAAAAAAATGTTGATATTATTTGATAACAATGTATATAGAATGCGTCAATAAGATACAATTAAATTGCTACATCGAATTGTGTGATCYAAATTTTGCGGATTTMTTTGAGAAAATTTTCAACTATTTTCATTATCTGGTCATCTATGACGTCGGTCACCGACATCCATGGAGTTTCAATTGTAGTTTCAAAGAAAGAAGAAGGCTCAATTTTGATGGTAACCGTTATGTCATACGTGGATTGGCGTCATTGTGTAATAGTATATTCATGGTCATTGCCAACGTATTTTCTGAACATAACCAAACATTGATAACTTTGGAAAAAACGGTGCAAATAAACACCTTGATTATCTTAACCACCCGATTATCCCTCCTTTTCTTTTTAAAAATAATCTTTAATTGTTGTTTCTTTTTCTTAGCTTTATTTTTTCAAATCTTATGAAAAGTTTCCCGTATAGTTGGAATAATATATTTTTATAATTTTCAAGTAATTTTAAATCTTACTCAACCATTCAAAAACATTGATAATTTAATTTAAGTAATTTTCAGATAAATATCATTACCTTAATTTTAGTCTTATTTTTAGGAGATATAATATGCAAGTTTTTCAAATTATTGTTCGGGATTATTTTCTGAAAAAGTTTTTAAGTTACAGGATTAAGAAATTAAAAACAAAAGGTTCGTTGCATTCTATAATGGTGGTAAAATATAAAACATGGGTCATTGTAAATGTTGTTTCGGGATATAACCAAACGTTGAAATTTTTCTTCACATACGGGTATTTAATTTACTTGGAATTTTATTTTTTAGTTTTTTTCTTCTTTCAATTTGCATTGTATAGTTTTTTATTTTTGGAAATCAGTATAAAAATTTTAGTCTTAAATGAATATGTCTTGCTCAATCATACTCAGAATTATGGCTTTCAACAAAGCTCAAAATTTTTGAACGAAGAAAGTATTTACAAGAATGAATTAATTTAAAAGATAGAATATATCATGCATGTATATATTACCGTCATTAGTCATTAATATATATATATATATATATATATATATATATATATATGCTACTATATTTTAGACATTAGAATATTCTATGTATATAATCTATGGGTACTTGTTTATATCCTTCATACTATATTTTTGGTGGAAAATAAATAAAATCATAGTGAAAGAATCGCATGTTGATATTTATTTTCCTCTTGACCATGAAAGGGGATTAATTAACGCTGAGTTAATGAAGTTCAGGTAATGTCCACAATATACTTTGGATATTACCGTATTTTTTTTGGCCTCTGTTTATACAAGTCCAACTTTGTTATAGTCAGGTTATGTCCACCACGTATATTGGCAATGATCAAAAAACTTTTTTTCACAACCTAACAACGAAATTAARGCAAACCCATAAACGTGTAGTGGTTACCACTTACCACCAACCTTCGTCTTCTTCTTCCTTGGGCCATATGAGTTGAAACTCCATAAACGTCGGTGACCGACAATATAGGTGATAGAGTGATGATAATTCTCGAAACAATTCCCAAAAAACCAACAAAAATTCGTTCTCACAATCCGATCTATCATCCTTTTTTGTGCGTTTCTTTTTTTCAAAATTTGAAGTCCATCAATGGAGGTCTTGAATAGATGCATCAATGCCGTTATTAGAATTATTCTAAGATGATATTCACGGTATTGGATAGTATTGAACATCAATGGCAGAGGTTGAACAGAAGCATGTTAATAAGATTTTATCGAAAAATTAATTTCTGGAAATTCGAAAATTAATTTTACATATTTTCCAAAAAATATTTTTCTAATTTTCTGAAAATATTAAGAAAATAAAACTTAAATTAATTTCATATTTTCTGAAAATATTAAGGAAATTAGATTTTTTGATATTAGAAAATCATAAATCAGAAAATACCTTAATTAACCAACTACTTACCATAACCGAAAAGTCAATCCTTGACTTCTAAAGCACACGTGTTGCACTCTTATTGATGTCTACTAATTGTTGTGGTAGTCCATTCTCAATGGACTATTCTAAAATTTTTATTTGGTGGACTATCTTTTGGTCCATTGCGTGGGGTGTATGGTTGAAGAGGAATGCATGGTGCTTTGAAGGGCGGAAAATACCTTGCAATGTAGTGGTAGAGAAGGCGGTAAGCATAGTGGGTGAGTACGAGAAGGCCAATAATCATACAATGAGAGGCACCTTGGTGGAGAAAAGCAACACAAAGTGGCAGCCACCAATTCAAGGTATATACAAGCTAAATTCAGATGCGTCTTTCCTTGGAGGTGTGCTGGTTGGTTTGGGTGCGGTAGTCAGGGATTATGTTGGGGATGTCATGTTAGCTTTGTGCAATAAGCAACAAGTGGAGTGCGAGGTGGATGTGGGAGAAGCTCTGGCAACTCGTGAAGCAATCAAAACTGCTTGGGATGTTGGTCTTCGTGACCTTGTTATCGAAACTGATTCTTTGAAACTCTATAGCCATCTGTCGAAGAAGCAAGTGGAGTCCAACTATTTTGGCTCTTTGGTCAAAGACATTCTAGTCATTGCAAATAATTGTTGATATTGCTCTTTTGCCCATGTCAAAAGGAGTGGAAATAAAGTAGCTCATGAATTGGCTAGATTAGCTTTTAGTTTTGATGAGTTAAGAGTTTGGATTAKTATTGAGGATTATCCTCCCCAAATCTCTACTTTTGTATTTTCGGACATTTCCAGTTTTGTCTAATTAATTTTACATTAACCGTAATAAAAAAAAGGAGGAGCCATGTGAGGTGAAAATTTCACGTACGGTTATGAAACYAAGAATCTTTGCTTTAAATCGAATAACGACCGTAACGGATGTCAACTCAATTCGAAGGAAATTATAAATAAAATTTTTTAGAATTTAAAAAAAAAGGTTAATATACTCCTAATTTTGACTTTAATTAGCAACGTAAGATTGTTATTTTGAGCATTATTGAAGTCTGTAAACTATTTTTAGGTATGTAATAAATCTATACTATTCAATGTTATTCTATATGTGACTCACTAACTTGAATAAGTTATGTACAATTGTGGCTAAGGAATTAAATGAGTAAAGTATAATTGTAGATTGTGGGTACTAAACCTTGCCAAAAGTTGCAAAATAAGGAACTCCAAAAAAAAATACTAACTTTGGGTAAATAAGGTAATGAAGTTTGAGGCAACATTATTTTTTGCCAAAACGAGTTGGAATTAGTATTGTTGAAAATAAAGTTATTAAGTCGGCAATACTAAGGAAAAAAATCAACTTGATACAAATATATATATATATATATATATATATATATATAGAGTCAGGATCTAGTGAAAACCACATGTTATATGAAAACGTGAAAACCAAAATAAGTGGATACATTTTACATTTTAAGGGGTACATACAAGCAGTAAAGGGGTACACAAGACTTTCAGCTACTATTGATGAACAGTACATTTACCCTTTAAACTTTCATGTACCCCAAATTGAAATACAAGTATATACATAGATTAAATCGTGACCGTCCATTTCCAAATCCTACGGTCAAGATTAAAAGTTTTTAGTTTTCACCTAAGATTTGTTTTCACTGATCCTATTCCTATTATTATAATATATATATATATATATATAATATATATATATATATATATATTATAATATATATTATATATATATATATTATATATTATAAATATTGAACTACGTTTTTTGATTACACTGGAAAACTATGATTCACCATTATCGAACAATCTATTTCGGAGGAAATCAGGGAGGTCACATTTGCCGAAAATAGCTAAGAACATGTCCTTATTAATGCCAAATATCTTTAACAAAAGTGAAGAACTAAAACCACAAAGACAACTTTGATCAGCACCTTTAATAAGGTTGCAACATTCGACACTTGGTGGTGGTGGATTAGGCTTCTTCAATGATGGTGCACATGGTTTAATTTATAATTAACATTGTGATTCTTATTTTGGTTACAATTTTTTGAAAATAAATAAATTAAATAAAATAGGTAGCTAGATGAAACACGTAATTTGACCATTCTTATAACGTGGGTCAAAACTCAAACAATGGTCTATTTCCCATGCTTAATGTAAAATACCATYTGAGAGGACACATGCTCGCTAATTGCCAACTAATTTATTAGTACCACTTTCAACTTTTTAAAAATATCAAATTACTTCTAACTCAGATTCCAAATTATAAAGTGCAAATAAGGAATAAGGAATATGAAGATTCGAACCCCTAACCGCAAAGATTAAAGGTGGAGTTTGAGCTATTGCTTCAAATCCGAGCTATTGCTCCAAATTCCTTCCTCCCAATCGGTAAATTTTATAGTTGTAAATAATTCAAATAAAGCTAAAATCGTATGGCCGTAAATATGTTCCAAATAATTCAAAGGGAAGGGGGGAGGAAGATGGTGTCCCCCTTCTTAAAAGACCTTTATACRCTTAATAATTTTTAAAAAAATGGAATGTGTCTAAAATACCTCTTTGCTTATTGTGGGATTAAAAATCAAAACTGCATTTATTTTGCGACTTAATTATTGAAAAACTTAAACCTGTGAATATTACTTAAAATTGGATTGAAACATATGTTTTATTATTTTGAATTTCAAATCATAGTTATTTACAAAATAATTACAATTCAAATAAATTGTATTGATAATTAACTATAAACATTTTAAACTGATACATACTACTCCGTACTTCGTATATAATTATTTTTAATGAAATTCATTTGTCTAAGCACACATCACGTGCATATGAAACTAATATTTACATATCGTAGTCCATGAAACCTACATATCCATTAATTAACAGGCCGGGAGCCGAGAAGGTACATTTGGCGGGGATTTGAGTTAGTTGAGGAATATGATCCCGGGATCATATAAGAATTTGCGCTTAATTAAACCCCACATATACTTACCAAGTCTTGGGCCACTGTTCCGGGCCCACTAACTATAAGCTAAAAAGTCTTCTTACCCGTCATCTCCATTGTTCTTGAATTTAAAAAAAAAATAAAAAATTGTCTCCCAACTACTATGTGTTTCGTGCTTCTATAACATTTATTCCTTTATACACTCGATATCAGATGGTTCTATTTTCCTATCTTTTCGACTTGCTCCTATGGAACAAAGATTGTGAAATTGTTCAAGAAGTGCAAAATTTTCATTATCTCTATTATATTAAGGGAGGAGCCATGTGAGGTGAAAATTTCACGTACCGTTATGATACGAAGAATCTTTGCTTTAAATTGAATAACGACCGTAACGGATGTCAGCTCAATTCGAAGGAAATTTAAATAAAATTTTAAAGAATTTTTTTAAAAAAGGTTAATATACTCCTAATTTTGACTTTAATTAGTAGCGTAAAATTGTTATTTTGAGCATTATTGAAGTTTGTAAACTATTTTTAGGTATGTAATATATCTATACCATTCATTCAATGTTATTCTATATGTGACTCACTAACTTGAATGAGTTAAGTACAGTTGTGGCTAAGGAATTAAATGAGTAAAGTATAATTGTGGATTGTGGGTACTAAACTTTGCCAAAAGTTGCAAAATAAGGAACTCCATATGCAATAGTTGCAACAAGAGTACTCACAGTAAATATGGTTGATTTTTGTTAAAAAAAATACTGACTTTGGGTAAATAAGGTAATGAAGTTTGAGGCAACATTAATTTTTTGCCAAAAACGAGCTGCAATTAATATTAATGAAAATAAAGTTATTAAGGGGAAATTTCTAAACAATCTTGGAGATTGTTTTAATTAAAACAATTTCTAGTGACATTGTTATATGACACTCCGTAATTAAGTGAGAAGCATATACTTTGACCCCAAAAGTTGCACTTAATTACGGAGTGCCATATAACAATGCCACTGAATTGTTTTATTAAAATAATCTCCAGGATTGTTTAAAAATTTCCCGTTATTAAGTCGGCAATACTAAGGAAAAAATCAACTAGATACAATATATATATATATATATATATATATATATATATA
>SNQN01002843.1:0-38665 GCA_008642245.1 Bassia scoparia
GGTCCACAATAAGTTTACTGTGGACCGGGTCCATGCAAGACGGATTGCTCATTAAAAACATGAATCCAAAAAGGAAAATAGAATAGCTATTAAAAAATTAAAGGAGTATTATTTTGAATTTCGAGCCATGGTTACAAAAATAATTGCAATTCAAATAACTTGCATGGCATGCTAATTATTAGCTATAAACATTTGAATCTCATACATACTATATAATCATTTCTAATGAAATACGGAGTAATATTTTTTTATAGGTCTTAGCACGCATCGAGTGCATGTAAAAACTAGTGTAATACTCCTTCTATTATCTTTTGTTTGCCTTGTTTAGAATATTTTCTATTTTTAACTCCAATTGTACCCACCCTTTTCATGGTAATATGAACTAATTCGTACATTATATTTATTACTTTTCTTTTATCATATTAAATAAAAGTCTAACCACTATCTAGATTAGTTTCCAAAATTCAGTTTTTAACGCACATTTATTATTTTTTTCCCATTACACTATAGAAAAAACTCAATAATTTTATTTTCAAGTAAGAATCTTATTAAATCAGCTACTTCTATTACTTATTAAAGATTTTTTTWATTTTATCTCCGATTCCAAACAAGACAAAACAAAAGAGAATGGAAGTAGTATGTTTGTACAACTTTTTTTTTTCTTATACCCAACAGCAACATAAAAATTGAAACCACCACAAAACCCAATTTGAACTCAGTTTCGAATAAAGGTGGGGCTTTAGAGTTCGAATTCAAACTATAGTTGTCTTTTAAATTAGGGTTTGAATACRAACTATAATGGGACTTTAGCGYTCGAATTCCAACTATGGTGGGTTTTTGAGGTTTTGAAGTTRAATTAGCTCAAGGGCTCAATGGTTGTGAGTTTTTAGGACTTGAACGACGACGAGGCTTTAGGTTCGAATTCGAACTATGGCAATGGAGTCATCGAACAATAAATGGGAACCCCATGAATGTGGTATGAAATATAAGATGAGAAGTTACAAATGAAGTTAGTGAAAAAACTGTGAACTAATGAGGGAGGAGAGAGATAAACGGGGTGCCCAACTGCCATGAATGTGATGCCTCATATGAAGACCAACCCGACTCATCCCTAAAAAATATGCCGAGTTTGTGGCAACAAATTCTTCTACCCTAATCAGGCCCGAACCGGTTTTTACTGATGGCCGTTTTTTTTCCTGACAGTCCACAAAGCATTGCAGCCCATACATTTTGCGGGTTGGCCCGGGCCAGAACCAACACGTATGGGCAAAATCTAGTACAGCCGAAGCCCGCAAACCCGGCCCGGCGTCCACTTGATCACCTTCTATACCAGTGGACTCGCCTCATAATCTCATTCTCTGTATCTAATCTCTCATACCCCCTTCTCCCGTTCAATTGAAATTAATTTCGTGCTCTCTATCAATTCGCGAATTAGGTAAAATTTCTTCTAATCTCCATTAATCTTGTTTGGTCAATTATTTTAGGGTTTATATTAGGGTATTTTTTCTGCAAAATTGTCCGGTGTAGTTCGTGTTCAACGGTAATTCTTTGTTAAGTTTTAATTTTTTGTGTATATAATGTAGCGTGATGTCCATTTTGTGATAGATCTCCTCTTTTTGTTGATTGTTGTTATTTTTATCGAATTGTTCGATGTTTTAGTGTTTTTTTTTTTTTTTTTTTTTTTTTTTTTTTTCTTTTGCGAATTTTTAGGTTTGTGTTGTGAAGTTATTCTATTTTCATCTTTTCGTTGGGTTCTTTTAGCTCTGATACAATCCCAGTGCAATAATTAGTTTCTTAAGAAGCTTATGGTTATTGTACAATGGCTCAATAGCTAAAACAATTTTCATTCAAGTTTATTTCTTTAGCTGTTTTCTACTCAATTCTGTTCTATCTGATAAATCAAATTCAAGCAGCAAGCAATTCAGTTACAAGATACATTTTTGCGAAAAATTTCCATTTCATCTCTTTTTTATGTTAATTGTCGACCATCATTGATCTAGGATTTTATTAGCACTTCTTATATACATAATCATTCGTATTTCGAATGATTCTATATTGCTTTAAATTTGACTATATTCATTAGAGATGCTGATTTTTGTTCTAGGTTTTTCATGAATTTATGTTTCTATTGTTCTATATTGTGCATTGTATTTAGAGATTTGGAGTTTGATGATAGTTTTATGTGAATATATATATATATATTATATATATATATATACTATATATATATATATATATATATATTATATATTTATATATATATAATATATATATATTGGATGCAGTGGAAGTTTTCTTGAAATGTTGAACTGCGAAAAAAGTTGAGTATTGAGAGTAGAAACTTGCAAATTACTCAATTGGCATCTTTAAATTTTTATTTTTGGTGTTTTGCAGCATAATAAATTGAGACGTTTCTGTTTGTGTGAAAGAATGACAACGCAGCTAGACCTACATGGGCACCTGCAAAGGTGCAATGAGCAAGGTGTACGAGGATTTTGGCCCATCTCAGAAGTTATTCTTCTAGGGATCTTGCAGCCATACTAATCTGAAGCCCAGGGTAAAAATTAATCTATTGTGTGTATTTTTCTGTTTTCAGTTAAGCTGTTGTGAGGGAAAACCCAATTTAATTTCATGAAATTGTGAATAGTGCAAATCCATTGGCACCATCGTTATGAATGCAAGTTTTATAAAAGAATATCAAGAATTTGATTACAAAAAACTTTGAGTCATACTGAAAATGTCAATGGAAATCCACAAATTAATTGGGAATTGCAGTGTTGTGGCAGTTAGCAACTGCTAATGCATAACATCATGATGCCCTGATTAATTTATCTGTGATGGTTTGCTATCCCTTGATGCTGAAGCACCTATACAAGTATATATAGAGCTGATTAGTGACCACAACTTTGATTTTGTTCATATTCGTGTATACTAATTGCCATGGAAATTTTTAGGAGTACTTRTTATTTGCAATCATTGTTTGGTTTAGTTCTATGTTATTGGCTAGAGTTTGTCAATGGACAAGGCTTAGATTTTATGGCTATTAGGATCCTTGAACACGTTATGCTTTAGATTGACTGTTCATGCTAGTTAATAATATTGGGAAATGCAAAAGGTTTTGTTGAAGATGAAGAAATTTTTACTGAACTACTATTTTTACTTTTATTTTTGTGTGTGTGATCGCCATTCTTATTAACGTTGCTTCCCTTAGCCCAATTTTCAGTGCAGCAATCACTTTAGAATATGTGTACACTGTACCTTGAAATGTAAAATTATAGTTTGTCACTTTGTCCTGTCCCCTTAATTTTGTCATGGTTTTAACATTATATAGGAGGGACGGGCAGGACACCCAGGATGAAATTCACAAAAGGAACCTTCGTGAAGAACTTGAAGACCGTGAGAGGAGGCATTTTTCATCGAAAGACAAATCTTATGGTGGTAAGGAAATTTGAATCAGTGGTTAGCCATTGTTTATTTAATAATTTCTCAATAATCATTAAATTTACTCGTTGTAACTTTATACCTGGTGTGCAGAGGATAGAGATCGTAGAAAAGGTGGCCATCTTCTCCTTGAAGGTAAGTGCTATTGATATACTGTTTATAATTTATTCATCCYGTTAAACATGTTATTGAAGACGTGGTGTGTATTCATTGATTCCAACTTCAAAGGGATTTTTTTTGTAGAAAAGGAGTATTGGTTATTATTAAGAATCTGATATTGTGGTTTTGGGCTGTTTGTTGCATACATTTTTCACTCAAGACTCTTTGCACTTCTGCAGGATCAAAGAGGGAAGCTGAAGATCGTATAATTCCTAGAAGTGTAGATGCAGATGATTCTGATGTGGATGTAAAAAGCGATGATGAAAGGTTGTTACTCTAACTTGTCATGTGTTAATTGATTTTTATTTAACTTGCTCACAATTTCTTTGGCGGTGGTTACTCTCAAAGGTCTTAAATTCAATTACACAGCTACTAGTTCATCTTCTATTTATTTACGTTTTTTACATTTCGCATATGTCCATTGAAGCGTGAAAAGGATGTCCTTCTGTTTATTGCCTAAAAATTAAAATTATACATTGATACTATGACTCTATGAGGTTTCCACCATTAGCTCACAAATTTCATGTGCTCTTGTTATTCCAGTTTTCCATTGGATTCTTCTCCTTTGCTGTGATTAATCATGTGAATCTGTGGGTTAATGTATTTTAGGAAGCCATAAAATAGTCATTCATATCGAATTGTTAGATTTGTTACACATTGTTTTTGCGATGTGAAACTGTAGATAAATCGTGTGGAGATGTGTAAAATACAAAGTGCTGAACAATGAACATGAATGGATAAGTTTCTGGCTCTTGATCAGGACTCTAATTCTTGTCATAGTTAACCTGTTGGGRTTTTAATTTAGAAATTATTCCTACAAATATCTACAGAGAGCTGTCAAACGCTGCTTCAGATAAATCCACTGATTTATGCTTTCAGGTGTATTAGAATATCATTTTAATGTTGCTGAACTTATGTGTTAACTTCCCCTTTTTTCAGCGATGACGACGACGACGATGATGATGAAGATGACACTGAAGCTCTTTTAGCAGAGCTTGAACAAATAAAGAAGGAAAGGGCTGAGGAGAAGTTGCGCAAGGTACAACTGTTGAACTGATTTTCTCAATTGTTTTTGCATATGATCCATTTGGCTGTTGATGATTAATATGATGGTATTGAGAAACTTTTTACTCTGTATGTGATTTTTGTGAGAAATATCTTGTACTAACGTCCGCATAATTTCATTGCTTGTACAACAGACCCCAAATAAATTGGGAAATTCCTTTTGGTTACCTTGTACTTTTTGGCTTTTTCATTGGCAACCTTGTGTTTTTTAAAATTCTAAAATGACTCTCTACTTTTATTAATTTCTCAAGTGCAACTTTAGTAAGCTATTTGCCGTTAAGTATGCTTAAATGAGCAACTAAAGTCATGTTTGGAGATGGATTTAAAAAAAAAACACAAGGTTATCAATACGAAAACTCAAAAGTAGAAAGGTGACCAACATGAATTTTCCTACTAAATTTGTGTACCATGAGTCCATGACATTAGCACAATATATCTGTAAAATTTTCCTAGTTATTGTTCTCGTGTTAAATCACCTTGCAAACAATTAGTTCAGTCAAGGTCTTTTGTAAACTCTTCGCTTGTGGTTTTTATCATACTTTCGTACTCATTTTCTTTGGTTGTGTCCTTTCTTCTTTGGGAAGATGGGAAATTTGAGTTCTTAAATCTTGAACTGCTGAAATTGATATATGTTGATGGTATTTCCTTTTGCAGGCGGCAAGAGCAAGAGGAGAATTGAAAACAAAAGAGCAGAACTTTGAGAGGAAATCCTCTACTCAATAATGTAGTGGTCCAACCAACTTCAATGTTAAGAGAAGGTAATCCTTAAAGACCATAGTCTTGACTAATTTCATGTATGGTATGCGCTGACTGTTTTGTTAAGGTATTCGTAGTATCTGGTGCAGGTGGGAGTGATGTTGTGTTCAAATCGGCAGTGGTGAGACGAGCAACAAAGATTTATCAATGTACCTCAGAAATGATTTCCACAGAAATTCTTACACAAGTATGAAGTAAATTGCATTTCCCATTATGACACCTGTATTCTGTAACAAATTGTGCAACGAAATACTCTTGATCTGGAATTTTGTTATGTAATTTGAATGCGTATTGTTTGTCTCTAATTTGCTTCACGTACGTCGTGTTGATGTATAATTAGATATTCTTCTAAGTACTGGAACTATATTATTCCCTTTATATTCGAGGCTCAAGCAAAAATTGCTTTCTCATTGGATATGCTGGTCGAACTCCCATTAATTCATAATTTCATGTTAGGACACTCGGGGGGGGGGGGGGAATCCCTCTTCACAATGACATAACTCCTCCAAAATTATCCAAATTACAGTTCACTCTCTCAATATAATCCAACTTATTGATTAATGAGAATAATTTTCTTTCAAATTGGTCAACTAGTGTGTATTCATTGATTTTAACTTCAAGGGTTTTATCCTTCTGTTCTATTTCTTCCTCTCACACAACCCTTCCCCGTCACTCTTTGTTAGCAACCCATCCAAAAATTCCGCTATGAACGATTGAACATGGCTCATAGACTATTTGAGTCTTGAAGGAATCGAAACCACAAAATGTTTATAAGCAGAATGATATAATGCAGTAAAGAGGAGTACTTAGTACATATGACTTTCGAAAGTTCCAAATCAATATAATGTACTTGACCAACAATGAAAAAATTACGAAGTTCAACAACGCTACTCGTACATTTGAGTACGAACCATTACTATCCGAAAGAGACTCCTTAACAACAACATTAGAAGACTATAGTTCAACAATTACAATTAGTTCTAACCATTCCTTACAACATATGATTGTAGACCACAATGGAACTACATTTCAGTACACAAAAATGATACTTGAATACCAACCAAGTTGTCAAAATTCAAATACAAATTATGAACAATACTATTTACAATGCAGCTGACTTCCAATAACAATGCACAGATTGTTCAATAATCTACCAAAACCAATGAATCCATCAAATCGCCGAATAACTTACCCTCCCGACAAATGGTAGAGGTTTCCGAGCACATTCACAAAATTCGTGATGACGCGACTTCTATGAGTAGAGCACAACGATCTAAAAGGAGAGCGCTCTCAGACTCCTAGTACGATCAATACAAGCAGCAAATAACAAGGAACAACGAACTTGAAGAAATCTGATTTTGATTTCTCTCATTCTTTTCCTTTGGTTCATTCAGCACAAATTCGGCATACAAGTCCTTTAGGCAATAACAAGGTTGTTATCAGCGGTCCCATTATTGCTCTGCATAACAAAACAGAAAACGGGATCAGAAGAGTGTTCGACCAGAGTAATTGCAGATTACATCGCAAGTTGTTTGATCATGAGAGAAAAACCAAACTGTAACATGAAGGACTTCAGCAATTAGAATGACCCAAGAAACAGAATTTAAGCCGTCATTCGGACAAAAATGAAAATTCAGTCACAAGGTAGAGGAGTGGATTATGCACTACATGTAATGCAGAATTTCAAACTGACGTTGCAACTCCGATGGTATTGTATTGCAACAGAAGCCATTTGACTCCGTATAGTCTACACACACCATTGCAGTACAACTACTATGCATTCTAATGTAGCTGTCACAAACTCGAAACACTCAAAGCAGACCAAAGCCAGAATCTCTGCAGAATATGCAATACTTGAAATAATTCACGAAATAAACACAAGATATACAGCAGATGAGCTGATAAACAAGAAAGTACGAATTAATTCCGAACAACACTGATGATGCATTAATCAGAGGGAATTCCACCCCGAATTAGTTTACCTCAATAGCAGATGGGAACAATGTCATTCCACAATATACTAAGCCGGTAAGATATGCACTATGACTGGTATGTCCTCTAGATTTCTGAAGCCCCATAATCGAGGAGCCGAGTGATAACGACAGCAATAGCCAATATATATTTACCCTCTAAAAGAAGCTGTACAGCTGCAGGGATAGTTGCTACACCAGTTGGGAAAAGGGGCAACAAAGGGCTAATGAATGCAAACAATGTGGACATGTACAAGAAATGAATAGAGAACAGCCTAAACAGAAGCCAAGTTAAACAGCCCTGAACAATTGCAATCTCAGCAGTTGCAAGCATAACACCAGAGATTGCCTTATCAAGAACTTCGACACAACGAGTTCTAGTTGCATTYGGGATAGGAAGCATATCCATCACTTGCTCCGTAACACCCCCRGAATCRGAGGTTATAAGGTAATACAACACCCAAAAGAACACCATTGACTGCGAAATGAAGTTTATAAACTCAGCTGCACCAGAAAGGATTGACCCAACTATAGTGAACATAAACTTAGCACCCCCTCCTAGAACAGACGTACTACTCGAAAACACMCGCTGCGCAACATCAAGGCCTTGCACAGCAAAGCCCTTAACCTTCTCAACCAAATCAAGCCTAGTAGACATTATCTCCCTGGCAAGGGAATCAATATCAGTGTAAATATCCATCCACTCTCGATCTTTGAACTTCGTCCTCAAACCTATAAGCCTCTCGGCATAAGGAGAAGGCGAAACCATCTCAGTCGAACGCACAGACGAATTAGCAGGCTTGATCACATAATGCTTAATGCCAGTAACAAATTCAGTCATATTATACTGCATTGCTAACCCATCAATTTGTTCCGAAACCGTATCGTAAAACATAGTAGAGTACTTATCAACCATCCCAGGAACATCATTCTCATCCATCCATTTCTTAATCCCAATTTTCTCAGCATAATTGTTTTCTTCGACATGAGACTTCAACCCATACACAGCATCCCTCCCTTCAACTCCAATCTTATAGGAAAAGAATATAAGCCAGGCCAAAAATCCAACAATCATAACAGCAATCAAACCAATTGCAACAATTGTTTCCAACCTCTTCAGAATGCCACGTGTAAAGAACCCACTTAGTCTGTTTCTCCTAAAACTCTGACTCCTAAAACTAGACACAGCATCCATTGTGGAATGAGCACCTGAAGTGCTAAACAACAGACCAACCACTAGAAGCCCAACTGCCCCAAAAATACCAAACCGCTCATAAACCAACACAAAGATACTAAAAGATAAAAGCCACCGTAACCACCGCGAGAACGCGCTTCGATTGCGGTGGCTTTTATTCCGCATTTCGGTGGCACCTACCTTTTTCTTAAATATAATCTGGGACACGAGTTCCCGGATTTCAAATACGGTCCCCACGAATACCCGAAAGATTGCATCGGGTATCGCGAGGACCGTCTCGGTGAGACCCCTCTGCAGGGGGTCCCTCCAAAACAAKACAAGTGTGCGTTGGATGCCACGTAAGGGGATGGAGCAGAGGATGGCCCACTGAAGAGGGCGAAGGTAGCCCTCGAGGAGGCGAAAGACGCCGTAAAGGGTGAGGAGAGAGAAAAGCAGGAAGGCGTGGGCCATGGCTATGTATGAGGCTAGCCGGACCTGGGGRTCGGCGGAGAGGGTTGAATGCGGCGGCGCGTGGGCCTCACGCTCCTCCGCAGTTGGTGGTGGGGAGGTGGGTTTTCGGACGGATGCCGATCGGAACATGTCTTGCCAAGGGGGTGTTGTTGTGGATGATGGGTCATTTGGGTCTGAATAAGGGACAAGTTCCATTTTGGGTTTCTGATTCATTTCTTTAATTTTAATTTTTGGGGGAAATGTTGGGTTGATTAACTTGATTTGGGTGAATAAATGTTGTGATTTTGATCTAATTTGAAAATTAAGGGTTTTATGAGGTGGTGGAATTGATTTGGATGGAAAAATGTTGGATTTTGATAAGAGAAGTTGAGAAATATAAGAAGTGAGAGAGAGAAAAAAATGCTTTAATTAATTAATTTAATTTTCTTTTGGAATTTTTGAGCATTAGTTGACTTGGATAGATAGTAATGGGTTTTTTTTGAGAGAAAGAATTATTGGATACTAGCTTTGTTGATGCCTTGATATTTGACAAGGATATTGTCAAAAAAAATAAATTGATAATAATAATGGATGTGTGGTGTGGATGAATGTGAATTTGTGATTCTATAATAATAATAGAGTAGGATTTTATGCACATTTCACATAAGTGGAGGAAGAATATGAGAGTTTTTGAATGATGGAAGTACATGGTGTTATTCATTGGCAATGTGACTCCATGTCGAAAACTTCTATGAATTAACACATCTATAATGAGGACAATACATGGAATTGAGGGAATATGGGTGTTGTTTCCATACGAATGATTGTTTTCCTTTTTAAGGTTTGATTCATTGAATATGTTTGAGTGGCCTAAAGGTTGTTATCCCTTACTAATCTCCTACACAACGAACATGGCTACATTTACTCATTACTAATAAATTATTAAAACATGAAAAAGTTATCTATTAGGTTACATACTATATAGTTGTAACTTGTAAGTCTTAAGCAAGTTGGATTCCACTAACGTAATTATCATTACCTTATACGGAGTATTAATCAAGTTTTTTTTCCCTTACAACACAACATAATAATAATAATGATATTAATAACAGCGCCTTGGGGCGTTAGATGAAACTAAATACATTTCCTAAAACGATATAAATTTTGGAATACATGTCAAAATCACGCGTCAACTGGTGTAATTAATGTTTATATTCATTTAATATTTTCACTATTAATTCTATTATCTAACCCCCGGGACGATCGTTTTCTTTTGCCAATAATATAATTGTAATGCCGTAAAAATTAGTTGAGAATTAGTTTGTTCTGGTTAATTAATGGGATTACTATTCGAAGTCCACTTTACTAGAATCAAAGTCCACCTTTCGTGTAAACTTCCTATATACCTTGCCCCCAACATATACCCACCACCACCAAGCCACCTTGCAACCATCGTCTTGACCCTACGTCACGCCTGCAACCACCCCACCACCCCACCCCACGCCTACAACACCTCACCTCAACCACCAGGCCAACATCAAATAAAGAAAAAAATCGCATTTTTTTAAGGCTTGGCGACGCGGTCATGGTCCTGCGCCTAGCCTAGGCGTCAACAACCATGGTGTTGACCCTAGGCTAGGCGCAGACATGCCGCGCGCCATGGTCAAGCGCAATCAAGGCCTTATCAAAGTCCAAAAAAAAAAAAAATATTAAACAACCCAACGCCTGGCCTAGGCGTCGGGCCCATGGTGGTTGCGTCTGGCCCAGGCGTGGCTGCCAAGGGCCCGACGCCTAGGTCGGACGTTGGGTTGTTGTATTGATTCGGATGGTCGCGTTGGTATGTGGGAGTACCGTAAAGTCGGGGCGTTGCCCCGAACCCCCATCGAGGCCACGTTGCGCCCCCGAACCAGGGCGCTTCGCCTGGACCCGACTCGCTGACCGGGCAGCGAGCAGACCCCCGTACAAATTATACGAAGTGGGAGTACGACATACAATAGATTCAAGCCGCCAGACTAACAATTAGAGAGGTGGAGTAGTGGAAGGACGCTTTCGGAGTTCACATGAAATGTGGACTTTGATTCCAGTAAAAGTGGACTTCGTTTAGCAATCCAGTTTAATTATTATCATGTGAAAATTTAAGATACGAAGTATATGTATTATACATAAATAAATGTCAACCTTAATCAACACTTCCAGTTTCCACTATTTTTTTATTTTGGTTGTCATTAATTTTGATTTTTTTTTCCTGTTGAATTTCCCCCTCTTTTAAAGGATGGCTTCACACATCTTTGGGCTCGGTGCAAGCTCGCCGTATTAAAGAAAGTAGATAAAGAGAGTACACGTAATAATTTGTGCAATGTATAAAGACAAAACCGTACACCGTAACAATAATTCGTAAAAAAAGCATCAAAATTAGAATATCATCACATGTTTCTACTGTATCTGTTAAATTTGTTTCAATGTACAAGTATATATGTGAAATTATGTGAAATCTGTTTCAATGTATATTATGTGGAAGTTTTTGTTTGACATTTAAGGAAATATGCAAAAGAATAATCCTATAATTAATTTTGTAAATAAAAATGTAAAATCATAAGAAGCTTGAAAAAGAAGGGTGTTCAGAAGGGTTATTATTGAATATTGATGAATAATTCATGACATACATCACCTAGCAAGTAGCAAAGCAACAAAGAATTTCACTAATATTATCAAAAATGGACAGTCATACCTGTCAAAAATTAATAAATGAGACTGTCTGAAAATGATTGGAATGAAACATGTTCCTCGTTTTTGTTGTTTTCATAGATTTTTTTTGTTTGTTAAGAATGCTTCTCTTATTAATAATAGTTTATCCATCCGTTTTTTTAGATGTTACCTTTCTACAAAGAAAATTTGGAATTAAATATCACACTTTTTCTATAGTTATCATTTTATTTTCTCTCTATTTCTTGCCAATATAATTTTATAGTGCAATCGACAATCACACCCAATTTTCCATAATGGTCCACCAAGTATGGAGATACAATATGTAAAAATGAGAGATGTCGTACCATGAACATTCCATCTCTCCATTTCCGTAGGAAGCATGGACACTCCGTCAACGTAGCGAGTCCTGTGTCGGACATGTGCTAAAAACGGACACTCCTCGGACACGCGTAAATCCGTGTCCGTTACACAAAAAACGTATTCAATTTTTTATATATTTTGACACACGACACAGATAAGAACATGATGAACACTGTCGGACACATTTTGAGAACAAAAACTATGACTTTTCTTATTCTAATCTAAAACACTAACATTTATTATATCATTTTCTCCCCCAAAACCCACTAAATTAACTTAAACCAATAGAATTCATCTTCTCTCTCCTCATTTAGGTTGCTCCTARAACTCCTCTTTTCTCTTGTCATTTACGTCGCTCTTGCCAATTTGCCGACCGCTGATTTACTTCACTTATTTGTTTGGTTTGTTAGATTTATATAATTTTGTTTCACTTAAATTTAAAGATTTTTATCGCGTACATCTAACTTATATCAATTTTTATATGATAGTGCGTGATATTGTTAAAGTGTTGGTTTACCTATATTAAATGCAAGTTTGTAAAATTATCTTCAATTTGATATGTTTATCATATTACTATTCCYATGTCCGCTATTTTTAAGTTGATGTTTTCCCGTACCCGTGTCATRTCCGTGTCCATACCTTTATTCGTTTTGGTGCAACCTAGTCTCCTACATCCTATCATTAAATTGTATTRCAATAAAAAAAGTGCAACATCTAATATAAACAGAGAAGGTATAATATAAAAAGGATTTAATTAAAACAAAATCAATTAAAGTTTATGGTTACCAGTTTGCCACCATGTGTCTTTTAATTGCTACATTTACTCTTTTTAATTATTCTTTTTTTAAAAAAAAACTTAAAAAATAATTACATCTTCAATTGTGAATATGAGATAATTCTGAAAATTATATTTTTGGAAAACAAATATTATGAACCAATTACCAAATAAAATCTCACATAACTAAATTTTTTTTGTGCATAAAAATAAACAAAGTTAAAATTTATATTAAAATAATACATAAAGTCAAAATGTAACATTTAATAAAAGACCAAATGTGTAGTCTAAAAAAAATCAACGCCAATTATCCAAAAAAAAAAACCCACAAACAAGCTCACATGACTAAGCTTAAGTAATCAAGAACTCAAGTTATATCATTGTCAATTTGTCATCACCACAAATTCAAGAAAATTACACTTTACTACTAGATTACTCTACGCTTTTGGCCACATTGTTAGCCGCAAAAATTTCAATTAGTGTACAAACCAATAGATAACGTAATTTTAGGTGGACCATCATGTGTCTGAAACTTGTACTGCGGACTCTACGGAGTACATTAAATCACTTACATTTACCTGGTGAATGACAAATTAATCTCTAATATAAAAAATTAAATACTTTTTAATGTCTACTTAACCAATTAACCTCTCCTTTCTTTTTGGGTGGAGTACAAATTACAAAACATATTACTCTCTACATCTCTTCTCATTGGATTCACATACTTTATTAAAACACTCATCTACCCATCTAATACTTTCCACCAAATTTTGCCTCAACACTCCGTGAAATGCCAAGTGAGACAATCTAAAACGACTGAGAAGTATTTAATTTTAAGTTCGTTGGGTGTTTCCAACCAATCTACCACTCTAAATTAATAGTTTTTGATTTACCCGGTCCATAAGTAAAGTTATTACTCACTCTGTTCATGTAAAAGATTTCACTCATTATTTGAAACAAAAATTTAAAACTGAAAAAATAAATAAAGAAATTCAAGTTTAGATTGAAGAAAAAAAACGAATAAAAGACGTGAATTCGTGACATAAATGAGCTCTATATATGGCCATCGTGATAAAAAATATGAGTGAATAAGGTTTCCTAAAATAAAGTACTCCAATAGAATTAAGATGTTCTCAGAAACTTTCATATGGAGAAAATGTCCCAAAGCCAATGAATATATCTTAGTCTTGTTTTGGTATTTTTAATCTCTATAATATGAGGAGGAGGGGGAGCAATGGTGTCCCCCCCATTAAAATTACATTCATACCCTTACTAATACATATAGTTTTTTTTAAAAAAAAAAAATCACACAACTCTAAGTCAAATAAATATAAATCTATATAAAAATTTGAACAAATGAGCCATCAATTTCTCAATCAACCAAATTAATTGCTTTTTATCAATGATAATTAACATAATTTCCTAAAATATGCAAATTATAATTTCCAATTATATCAATCAATTCAAAATGAATGAAATGAATCTAGACATTATTAATTATATACTTATAACGAATTTGAACACTAATCATATAATTTATAAAAAATTGGAATTAATAACGGAGTAGATATTAAAGAATTTGGACACAATATAACAAGACTCTTAAATTAATAATTTGCACACACCCTACAATGACCTGGTTCTCTCCCATCAAACTAAAACACTCAAATACACAATTTCTTTTTTGTTATGTAAGTAAATCTCTTTTTTAGTATGAAATTACATGATGCATATGAAGAATATAATCTTAATGTATGATATTATTCGAGTGCATATCTACATTTATAGTGTAGTTTTAAAAAAACTCATAAATTTATTCACTTCGTACAACGTTACGATTTTTTACATATGACACCTCTACACCCCTCCATCAACCATTCCATTTAAATTTTCAACAAATTTTAAATAGTGGTTTCAGTTCAATACTAATTTTTCATTCATTCGTTAATATATAATGATTATTCATTTTTTTAATACTATGTAGTTTTTTTAGCAATCAAAAAAGTTATGGTCCTCATGGATGATTTTTTTTTATATAAACGTGCTATAAATTTTGAAGAAAATTGTACTTAACTTTTCAACAAGTCATTCAATTTGTGAAAGTGTTAAAATATTCATATAGCTTATGGTATTTTAACATAATTTCTTTTTAAATGTCATTCTAATATAGATACCAATAACAATAAATTTTTAATATTTAATCATATATAATATTACACGCATGCACCATAGCGTGCACAAAACACTAAGTTTTTTAGCTAAAGGCCAAATTACTATTCCCATAAAATTCATTCACATATTACTCTTTTTACCTAACTTATTCAACCTTTTACCCAACTTATTCAAACTATTTTATCACTCAATCAACTCTTAAAAATCATTCAAAATGAATATGGAACATCTAAAAAAACGGAGGAATTATTATGTCTAGTAAGAATATGAATAATAATTTGAATCGTAGAATAGATCAAAATTGTCCCCACTAAACAAGATTTTAACATACTCCCTCCGTTTTTTTAGATGTTCCATACCATTATGAAACGGTTTTAAGAGGTGATTGAGTAGTAAAAGTTGAGTAGTTGAGGAAAAAGTTAATAAGTAGGTAAAGAGTAAATGTGTGAATGAAATTTTATGGGAAATAATAATTTGGGGAAAAGATTGGGTAAAGTAATGAAGTTGACTTTGAGAGGGGTAAGTCATTAATGTTAGAGTAAATAAAGTAGGTAAAATGTGAAAATTATTTTAGATTGGTTTGAAACAACATTTAAAACATCCCAAAATAGAAATTGGACACACTAAAAAAACGGAGAGAGTATCAATATCGCCTATATGATGGCCAAATTTCCACTACAGAAAATATTTTTAGTATCAAGTCACAACAGTAGACTATAATTTCATTGACAGCAACCAACAAGACATAGTCATTCCTTAGTTTATTCATATGGATAATTTCATCCTAGGGTGTAGCATATCTTTATTGTGTAATCTTTATTTGGCTAATAATTTTAAAACTCTCAAGATTAAACATCGATCTTTTGTTTGCATGTGGACGGTCAAACACATTATTGTGGTTGAAACCACGTAAATATATGTTTTGTTCGTTAATTACTTAATTATTTGGTTTGATAGATATTGATTGCATTTGTAACATTAATGGTTGTACTATTATCAATGTACGTATACAACAGATAGAATAGAATATTTAGTTTCGGTACTCAACCAAGAACAGCAGGAAAGCAATTTAAAAAGACAACAGAATGAACAATTTATTTAAAGAGAATAATGATTTGATCAGGAAATTTACCTCAAGTGCAGAAGGGAACAAAGTCATGCCACCAATGATGCTAACTCCAGTAAGATAAGTGCTATAACCAGGCACATATTCTGCGATTTCCGATGCTCCGTAATCCATCACCAGAATATGAGTTATGCAGAAGCTGATCGCCAAAACATATCTTCCGTCGAACACCAGCTCGACGGCCCCTGGCAGAGTCGGAAGCCAGGCAGGGAAAATAGGGAGCAAAGGGCTGATGAAAGCAAGCATTGTTGACATGTACACGAAATGCACTGAAAAAAGCCGGTAAAGAAGCCAAGTGAAACAGCCCTGGAAGATTGCAATCTGTGCTGTTGCCAAAAGCACCCCTGAGATGGCATTGTTGAGAGCCTCGACACATCGGTCTTTGACGGGTTTTGAAAGGGGTAGGACTGTCATCACATGCTCGGTCACCCCACCGGAGTCCGATGTCAGTAGGTAGTACAACACCCAGAAAAASACTGTCAGTTGCAGCAGAAACTGCATTATTCCTGCTGCTCCTGAGACCATCATGTGTCCTATGTAGAGCAGAAAATGCGCGCTTCCATCTAGGATGAACTTGCTGTTAGTCAAGACCCAGAACCATAAATCCATACCTTGAGTCGCGAAGCATTTAGCCTTGCTGAGTACCGGCTTTCCCATCAGATTGCGCAAATTAATGCTGTACTTTGTTGCCCTGGGAGGGCCAAAGAAAATGGAAGAATTCTCAGGGAAATCATCGGTATATGGGGTGATGGCAGATTGTTTGACTACTTCTATGAGTTCAGACAAATTGTACTTGGACGCAAAATTGTCTATTTGTTGCAACAATGTCTCGTAGCATTCGGATGTATACCAATCCATCAACTCCACTACATGATTCTCATGTATCCATTTCCTGAAAATGATGTTTTCTGTGTAGTTGCTATCATCAAGGTGGGATTTTATGGATATCACTGCATCTTTTCCCTCCGCCCCAATTTGGTAAGTGAAAAAGATCAAACCGCCGAAGCTTCCAATAATCATTCCAATGATTAAAGCTATTGCTAAGATTGTTTTCAGCCTGCTTARTATCCATAAACTAACAACCTTACCAATCTTATCAAGTTTGATCAGATTATTTTCCTGCCTTGGTGGTGTCCTTTGGCGAAAACTGTCACTTCTCAACGTAGAGACCGCMGAGATTGTTGAAGGCGATAGGTTCGAGCTGAACATGAAGCCTAATCCGATGAGAGTAAACGCCCCAAATCTTCCTATTTGCTCATAAGCAAGCACAAAAAGACTGAAAGAAACTAGCCTTCGGACTAACCTTAAGAAGCCATTTTTCTCAGGCCTTACATCTTCAAGCTTTTCTCCATAGAACATCCAAGAGAATACCTCTCGGGCATCGATTATTGTTCCTGCAAAAGCTCTTAGTATAGCTACTGGCACTGCAAAGAATGCATCAGTAAGCCCTGACCCCAGTGGCTCAGACCAGAACTCAACAAGGGTGTCCTGGATTCCTCTTAGAGGAATCGAGCAAAGAGACGCCCATATTATTGGGCGTATATATTCTTCCAGTAATTTAGAGAAGCCATAAGATAGTGATATCAGCACGGTAAGTGCTGCTTGTGCTAAGGTAACATAGACTGCAGCCCATATCCAAGCGTCATAAGAAAGCTTACCACTTGTTCTTTGCTGCTCATCAGTTTCTGTTGTTTCTGTTATTATTGTTTCTGAAGTYTCTGSAGCGCTTACTACAGCATTGCTTTCTCCGAGAGAGTTTGCTCTCGGTTGAGATTYTGTGGTATTATCACCCTCGACGACTGTATTTTGGTTTTGAGGGCATACAGTAGGCCTTCTAAAAGAAGCAGTACGGAACATGGCTTGCCACGGGACAGTTAGAGAATCGTCAGAATTCAGGTTGAGGCTGTTGTGAGGATTGTGGTCAAGTGACAAAGAGCGTAGTCCAAGGATCTGCAGACAATTTTTATGCAAGGAACATAGTTAGTACTGCCAGTGCCACAGAGAAAATACATACAGCTAAACTGACAAAATCGCGGTAAAGTTCAGAGAGGCTAAAAACATGGATGCTGTTACTGAAGTAATTTCAGGTGAATATACCTCGGATATGTTAGAAGCAGCAGAAGAACCTAGCGTCGTGGATGCTTCATGAACTAYGAGCGGACCAGTGGGAGATAGATCAGGTGTATTTATCATGGAAAAGGGGTCGGATTTAGGCATACGAAAAGAGGCAGATACAAACATTTCCTTCCATGGGACAGTAGGGGCCTTCACATTACTATCAGTAGAACAAGAAACTGAGTCCATTATTCTGAGGTATTTTGTTTTTCCCTGTTTCCTGAWTTGTACAATGAATGTGACAGGAAATTTCTGTTATTGTAACATTAGACCAGTCTAAGCGATATATAAACATATGGAAAACTTAGTTCCATTTCTGTTATTGCCAAGATGTCTCAGTCTTACTCTTATAGATCATTCTGCTTAGTATATTATTATAGTACGTACAACATCGTCACTATCTTATAGGGAGGGAGATAGCTCGGTTGGTTGAAACAGCCTAGTTAAGGTTTTAGAGACCATTAACCACTCATGTCAACCTCAATTGATACTC
Source organism: Bassia scoparia (assembly GCA_008642245.1). Taxonomy (NCBI): domain Eukaryota; kingdom Viridiplantae; phylum Streptophyta; class Magnoliopsida; order Caryophyllales; family Amaranthaceae; genus Bassia; species Bassia scoparia. The sequence goes on from SNQN01002843.1 coordinate 18,763, forward strand.
ATATAATTGTACATAACTTCAAACTTCCATCCTGAGAAAGTGTTTGCAATTCCGTTAGGTACTTGAGTGGTATAACGGTACACAACTACACTAGCTCATTAACCCAACGAGCTAGTACGTGATTGTTGAAAATTGAAAAGTGATTATGCCGTACAACCGGTGATACTATAATATCATGTTAGTCACGGTTTTAGTACGTATCTCGTTTGGATCCACACGATTTATCAAGTGCATCATTTATGAATAATTTGATAATTGATGTACTAGATCATGAAAAGGGACAAGAAGTCTCAACTTTATGGTGCAAAGCTCAGAAGCTCACTTAGATTTTAGCTWTTGGCCAAGATATGGTCACTTAGATTCTTGCTGCTCCAGGAACTTTCTACGTTGCTTCCAATTATTTGTAAAATTGTACTTATCTTCTCAATATGTCATTCTTCCCTTTTGTAACTATATAATGCATGTTGCATAACTACATTTGCTACCTAACATTTCATCAATTTGTTAAGTGGCCAACTGCTTCCTTAATTCAGCTAATTGATTAGTTGATTTCACACCTTAAACTTTCATTTTCCTTATATTTTGTCCTTATAATATACTAGTTTTTATGTGCACGCGATGCGTGCTTAAACCTACGAAAATCGCAATTAATGAAAAATGATTATATAATATTTATTTAAATAAAATGATTAAGAAATAGTATTTGCTATTATTATTTCTTTCGAAATAGCTTATAAACAATATAATTTATTTTAATTGTAATTATTTTGTAAATAATTTTGACTTGAATTCAAAATATATTCTCGTATGTTTCAATTCAATTTGTATAATAATGTTGATATAGTTGANATTGTACTTATCTTCTCAATATGTCATTCTTCCCTTTTGTAACTATATAATGCATGTTGCATAACTACATTTGCTACCTAACATTTCATCAATTTTTTAAGTGGCCAACTGCTTCCTTAATTCAGCTAATTGATTAGTTGATTTCACACCTTAAATATTTAAATATACTGAATCCGTTGCACAGTACTTAAATGAGTTAAAATATAAACTTTAATTTAATATTAATTAAAACACAGAAAATACGTGTTGTACTCATTTGACAACGGGTTCTTTTGGGTCACATCAAATACGATATCAATTCTGCCTAGAGAGTGGCTGCACTACATTACACCTTATATTATTTGATAGGGAGCAAAATTAAGGAATTATTAAGACACTACTGCGGCATGCTTGATTTCTTCATTGTAGATTAAATTATAARGTCGGCTGAAAATAWAGCAAAGGCCAAGTCACAAACATCCAACACTAATGCTTCATGACTAAGTGAGTAACGTATGTAGTAATAACAACTAATGCATGCATAACTCAACTTGTTTGCGTAAATTTTAGCACTGATTACGAACACAACAGTTGCCACAATTGCCGGTTTTCKTTTATACATTACTATATTATTCGTACTCTTCATCTTACCTAAGTACCCGTGTTGGATCTTGACACTCCAACATGAGTATGGACACTCAACACTTCATTTTAGACTAAAATCATGRTACAATTTCACAATTTAGCCRAGCTGAGTCTAACACTAATTAAATATGTACTCRTGTCGGAAACTAGTACCGAGTCAAAGTAGCAAAGCTGCATCGATACAGGGGGACGGGTCCAACTGAAATATGAGGACTGAAAACGGGGGAGCTGATAGGCATCTCACGTTGATTGGGATATCATATGGGAACGGTCTTATGCAGTACACTTGCGAATAGGCAATGAAATCTATTCCTCTGCTAGCACCACGTTTTTAAGATTCCGCATGTTTTTCTTTGGTTCAATCCTGTTCATATTTCTAGGCTCATTCTTTCAGTATTTTGAATTCTGACAACAATGAACATTATTACATCTTTGAACTTCATGAGTGTAAAGATTGACACAACTCCCACAAGAAGTATGAAACAAACCATCTAAAACTAAAACAAGTACAAAACAATTTTTACTGAATATAAATTGTGAAAATGGCATACCAAATGTTCCATTTTTACCAAATAAATTAGAGACAATTATGATATATATGACATTATACTGATCATGTCCRTATTTTGCTAAACTTGTTCTAGGGCTTAAAAAAGATTACATAAAAAAAAATAAAAAATCATAGTATCAAAGATGGCATGAACTGATCCTTCTACGAAGGCTAATGTACGCGAGCAATCGATAGCTGACAGCCATGGCTAGGAGGATCCAAACCTCTTGCAAGCCACCACTTAAGTTCACTGTGTCAAAAGACGGAGAGCTTTGCAGAGGCCTACATCCTCCCCTGCTTTCGCACTCGTATAGTTGGTCTCCTGAGTACTGCACTTTCAGTAGTAATCGAAATCCGTAATACATAAAGGATATGTACTTCAACCATCTCATGAACTCTGGTATATGCTGAAACAATAATATCAAAATCAACTTGGCATCAGCTAAGATTATGCACTTCATACATGATATGCCWCTGTTTGAGCATTATTATCATTTCAAGACTAATGATTGTACTAACAATTTTTATACTCATATGCACTGTTAAATACTCGTCACTTACCTGAACATAATAGCCTCCGGTGAGAAGAAACAACATTAGTATCAACGAAGCGATCATACCAGACCTTTTAATGCTTAAAACAGCTGCTCCAAAAAGTTCTCCCGCCCCCTAATCAGTCACAGCATATCAGCAAAAATCCGATTTTTAATAAGTTTAATTCAGTACATCAGTAGAAGGRAGTGTGATGTGAACTTGAATTGGCTTTAATTTGAACTTACTTGGCTTGTGATTGCGATAAGCAATATCGCGAAAAGGGTTAGGAAGAAGCACTCGGCAGTCCTTTTGAATCCAGCCATGAAGTAAACAATGGCCATGAAAAGAGTAGGGTAGAGTATATGAGCTAGCATATCACTCAGCGTGCTACAAACATAGTACACACTTAGCCTGTACATGTCTGCTTTTCGTTCCTTCACCAAGTAAACCTTCTCGAAGGGAAATACATAAACTGCTCCAAAAATCGACGAAGATGTCCAAAAGATGCAAATGTAGAACATCAAACCAACCTGAGATAAGAGATTAGTACATTCACAATCAAGTCCTAACAGATTGATTTTACAGTTTCTTATGCTTTGATAAACAATTTGGAAGAAATATATTTCAAATGCATTTAAATTATTAGAATCTATGTACCATAAGTACATATACTATATACCTGATCTCTAAGCTGAGCCTCGGTTTCACACTTGGATTTCCACCACAGAAGGCCTAACAATACTGCAACACCAAGCGCCTGAAGTAACCTCAATTTGTCGAAATAATCCCTCCATCTCTCTTTGAATGTCCTCTTAAACAATATGCAGAATTGATCAAACCATGTCATGGACCAGTCCTTTTTAACTTGTATAGCTATTCGAAGGTGCTCAGGTATGTTTGTCAGTCTATGATTTTCTTCCTTTTCTTTCGGCTCCAGTAGCATTTTGTACTTGACCTGTATGTACTACATAACCATATGACCAAGAAATTGAAAACCAAAACATGATATCAGTTATAATCCTTCTATATTAGAATTAAAAGTTGCACAACTTATATTCGAACAATTCACATACTTTAAGAACAGCCTTGTCAGAGGCTGGGGTGTCATTATCTTTCTTAATCTCATCCGGAACACTAATGTCATTTACTTGTCCTGTAGCTAGATCAAGCAAGAACTCTGCCGGATTCATTGGTATCTCAGGAGTGAACCTCAAAGATGAGAAATAGTCCATTGTTTCCCAGGATTTCCCATAATATATAGGGTGTCCTTCTGAGATCAGGAGAACTTTGTCGAACATATGAAACATCCTGCTCGAAGGCTGGTGAATCGTAGTGATTATTGTCCTTCCTGCCTATCATTAGGCAAAATATATGTAGGTATCACTAACTTGTAATATGCAATTAAGAAATCTAATCAAGTACAAAGTATGTATAAATGATATGTAAGGACCTTAGCGAGGCCTTGAAGAATATGAACTAGCCTATTGGCAGATGTTGAATCAAGTCCTGAAGTTGGTTCATCAAGCAACAGCAAAGAGGGATCGACTAGAATCTCGTAGCCTATGCTTGTCCGTTTTCTTTCACCTCCTGATATTCCTTTTATTAGCCCCCCTCCAACTCTTGTGTGACGACATCTGTGTCAAAAATTGTCACCAATCATTTAAGACATAAACATCACAAATTTGGAAGAAAACCATCCTACATTACATACTTATACAATAAATCAGTCACATATATCATAAATAAGGACCTTTCAAGACCTAGTTCTCTTATAATCATTTCAACCCTTTGATATTTCTGTTTCCTGCTCATGCCGCATGGAAGCCTCAAGTATGCAGCGAAAACCAATGTTTCTTCAACACTCAGCTGTGGGAATAGCACATCATCTTGTGTCACAAACCCAATTCTGTTGAAAAAATGTGACAGCACTTAATAATTGAGTAAAAAACAATGTACTACGACTACTACTAGTAGCAGTAGTAGACTATGATACTGGCAGTTCATATATCTTATGATCCTAACTAAACGATAGTCTTTCAAGATTATGGTCTATATATGGCTAACCTCCTCTTCAGAGCAGCACTGTAAGGAATGTTGTTATACGTTACAGTTCCTCTGACATTTTCCTGCAATCGGCCACCAATGATCTTGAGTAAGGTGGTCTTACCACTGCCGGAAGGACCCATAAGAGCCAGGATTTCACCAGGGCCAATGCTTCCTGTTATGCCCTTCAATATGTGTTTATGGTTGTCATTTTCTGTACTCAGTTGCAAGGCCATTTTCGATACCACTGTTTTTACTGGATTTCCTGCTGATCCATGATTGTATCTCACCTTGTACTGAACATCTTCAAACTTTCAAGAAAGGCAAAGAAGAACAAAAATGAGAGTAAATAAATCAAATCATTTACACAGTACATCAGTTAATTTCTGAAAGCAGCTGAGAAATAAACTTTATTTGCAAAGATGTGTGCACAGTCCACCAAATACGATAACTAGCCTAATGAATGATGTACAGTACACTCTCTAAGGTTGGAGTGTTGGACTATGGACTTTCCCAGCTTAATACAGAACGAAAACACCTGAGATCGGATCAAATGAAGTCCCTCGTACAACATGTACAAGGACTATTTGCACCCCTTCCTTTCTCTAGGAGAAAATCTGAAACTCTCAAAAWAGGGCTAGGAATGTTATTTATTTTACTGAGGATGCATGATCAAGTTTAGTACATTAGTACCTTGAGATATATAGGAAGAGGACGGTCCACTGAAGGCGAAGAATCATCTTCAATGATGATTTCTGAACTCCTGTTCCTGAAATACGCTTGAGACATAAGATCGATGTTATGACCAAAGCCATTGCTTCCTGCAATCTGCATTGAACCCATTTTTACTGATGTAATGTCCTCGATTTCATTCTGATTCCTAATCTCCATCTTTTCTGTGATTAAACTAGAGAAATTTATCCCAAACTAAAGTTTTATCATATGAAAGGGGCATTCTTTTCAACATAAGAAAGTTACAAGTCTAACTATAATCAACCAAAATATGAACTATATATCACAGAATTGTTAAGTTGTTGGACATCATCTTTTCCATGCATAGTTCTTTATTAAGGACTTGGATTGTTTCTTCAAAAGCAAGGTTCATCAAAGAATGCCAAGAACATGACTTTCGAAATCAAAATGGCGAACAAAAATTCAACTAACAAAAGCATTTCTAATTCTTAGCTGCAAAACAAATACAGAAGTTTAGCATGCAAGAATAGGAGGAGCCTTCTTTATTGTTTCACATGTGATACCAACAAAAGAATGGTCATTAGGTTGACAAGATAAACTTATCATGGAACCAAATATATGATCATTAAGTTGCAAACAAAAAGAAAAGAACCTGTAAGTTGTAGTTGTAACACAATAGAACTAATTAATTTTTAGAGTGAATGATAACTCAAGTAGTTAAAGTTTCACTCCCGATTTTAGGAGATCCTGGGATCGACTCTCATYCCCGCCCTTGTCTTAGCATAAAAAAAAGTTAAGAAGTTTTATTTTGCAAAGAMCTATGGAGTACAAAAGAACACAGGTTATATACCACACTAACTTAATGTCATGGTTTCTTCATTTGATTTAATGATCTAGTTACTTGCTGATTTTTATGGATTGATACCAAATTTTGCAAAGTGAATCTATTTACAAATAGCTTTTAGGAATCGTGTTCATCTATTACAATATAGTCACTTTTCATACAAATTATATGCATTATTTAAAAATCTTTAGGATAAATTAGAAATCGCTCATTTCAAACGCATTCTATTTTTTAAAAAATAAAATTAATACATTAATTTAAAAAAAATCATACCAAAACTAAAAAGTATTGAATTTAAACATACTCCCTCCGTCACGAAATTGTGGAAAAACTTGTATTAACTTTTCTTAACTTGCTAAATAGTGGTAATGATGATTAGGTGAAAGACATGTGATGAGTTGTTGGATTAGTGTTCAAATTTTGGTGGGAAAGTGAATGTGTCTAAAAGTGTTGAGTGAAGTGGTSCCAAAATTTTTTGGGAACCCACGTGAAAATGCTATGGTGTTTTTTGAGGGAAAYTTTGATTTCCTTCCAAAAAACAAATTTCATCCAAATTTCAAAAACCACTTTTATTTGCTTATAAAAGCATTCACTACACAAYTTTCATTCCATTGTTCATTTTTTACATCATCCAAAAACTGACTTTCTTTCTTCCCTTCCAAAAGTTTTTACATCAGCCACATCCACCATTAAATTCACTTCAGGTTCATCAATTCTCAAAAAAAAAAAAAAACAGAAAACGATAGTACAAATATTGTCCAGCAGCTTCATCATTTCAGTCACTCCTTCCTTCAACACAAAATGGAAGCAGAAGATGATGGATTTTACTCCATGGATCAGCTACTACTGGACAATGATCTTGTGGCTTCATCTGCAACAACAAATCAGCAGTTTGAGATACCAAAAATCAAAGATTTAAGTGAAAAACAAAAGGAAAACATCATAGARGTTCTTTACACAATGCAAGTGGGTGGGAATCTTCCTTACGGAGCACAATCCAAGGTAGCAAACAGATTCGGGGTCAGTAAACCTGTTGTATGCAGACTATGGGCCGGGCTAAGTGTAGAGATGCAGTTGCTAATGATGGTGTTCCAGATGTCAGAAATAAGAAAAAGGGCAGAGCAGGAAGACCATCAAAGTATGAAAACTCTGAGGATTGGTTAGCTTTTGTCCCACTTAATCTGAGAGGGAATTACAGATCTTATGCTGGTGCTCTCAATGTGTCACACACCCACATATATAGGCTCCTAAAATCAGGTAAACTTGGAGCACATACATCACCTAACCACCCAAATGTGTCTGATGTCAACAAGTTGCAAAGAATGAAGTGGATACTTCAACACATTGAACCAGAATGGCAAGGAGAACCGCCAAGGTTTGTAGATAAGCAAGCAAGGGTTCACATTGACGAAAAGTGGTTTTATTTCAATCCAAGCACAAGGAGGTTCTACATGTTACCCAAAGAAACAGACCCCTACAGAAGTTGCAAGAACAAGAATTTCTCAGAGAAGGTTATGTTCATGGGAGTGACTGCAAGGCCAGTTTATGATGAAGTTGGAAACTGTTTGTTTGATGARAAGCTTGGGATATTTCCATTTGTGTACAAGGAAAGGGCCAAAAGGAGGAGCAAGAACAGAGAGGCAGGGACATTAGAGACAAAAGTTTGCAAAAATGTAAACCAAGAAGTCACAAGGGAAATGATGATTAAACATGTTGTTCCATGCATTAGGGAAAAGTGGCCAACTTGGTTGTYAAAGGACATAGTAATTCAACAAGATAATGCCAAGGCTCACTTAAAGGATAGTGAYCCCATTTGGAGAGAAGAAGCAACCAAGGATGGTTTCAACATGCACCTAATCAACCAACCACCACAGTCCCCTGACTTCAATGTTCTAGACTTAGCTCTTTTTAGAGCTTTGCAAAGTCTCCACCAACTCCTCAACCCTAATCGCAGGAAGAGCACAAACAATCACCCTTTTCCCACCAGTGGCTTCCTTCGAAGCTCTTTCCCCAACAGCCTGGGACTCACCTCCACCAACCTCGGTCCTCCTCCTCTTCTTAAATTCCTCGTCTTTTAGGTCGTTCAGCAGAGTAATAAGGGCCATAGTGTTGTTGAGAGTGAGGTGGTCCTTCACATGACCAGAATATAGGAATTTCGACATAGCTTCCCCCACACCAAGCTCCAACAAATCGATGATGAAATATAACATCTTTTTCTCATATGGGTCTTCGCAATTATGATAAACACATTTTAGAGGCCTTAGATYCACCATTTTTGAAGGGACTCCAAGGAATTTTCGAAGAGGGTCAAAATTAGGGTTTATCGGCGAAAATTACAGCAAGAAGAGGGAGAAAAGTGTTGACAACTGAGTGGGTTAGTTGAATTATGCCATTGACGACCAAGATCTGAGAACGAATTGAAGGGAAAAACGAAAATCAAGCCACAAAAATGATGAACGACAACTAGGGTTTCAAATATTTTAGGAGAGAGAGAGGGTGTTCGTGGATGAAGTTGAAAAAGGGGGCAAATTGATGAGTTTATTGGGGAAAGAGGGTTGGGTAGTTGGGAGATGTGATTAAATGAGGGTAGGTGATGAGTTTTTTGGGTGGAAATGGTTAGATTGTTAATTAAATTGAGGGGAATTGTTAACATTATAATTATGTTGATTAGAAAAAAAGTAATGGTAGTATTGTAATTTTACGTATTAAAAATTACCAAGAATAGAGAGAGAATAAAGTGTTGTTARAATTATATGACGGCCAATTTAGGAAAGTGTTTTCCAGAATTGTGTGACGGASGGAGTAGTATTTTATAAAACTTTATTTAAATATTAATCTCGAAAATTAATATTTCTTGACAATACTTACGAAGTTCGAAGTAATATGATTTTGCTACCGAAATTCTGTACTCTTTTATATAGTTTTGCTTCATAAATGCCAGTATTCCACATTTTTGCATTTCTAAGAATTCGCATTTAAGATTTAACAACGCAATCTCACTCTACTGCGTTCACTATTGGGTAAAAGAAAGAGAGAAAATATGGAAGAATCACAAGAAATTCTGTTAAACTCACTCAAAAATTTGGGAATTCTAATTCAACCTCAAATCACTTCGATCAAAGACATTGATTCTTCTTCTTTGTTCTCAATTTCATCTCAATCTCTCAACCTCCTCTTTCAAGACACCAATACGACGTCGCTTACAACCTCACTTCCTGATTCCATGGCAGAAAAGGTCAAATCTTGCACTGATATGGCCTCCTCATTGCAAAAACTGGGGTACCCCTTTGAAATCAGCTTCCAAAAGGTAACACCCTTTTGTTTTCTGAGGCAATTTATTGAAATYGAGGAATAAAGTTTCAATCTTTGGTTGAAATTTTCTGCTTTATACCTCACCTTTACTTTTTTGATTGGAAATTCTATGTTTTGTTAATGGATGATTGTGCAATTAGGGCTTGGGTATTTCTTGTGATATTGATTATTCAACGATTGATGTGTAGTATGAAATGTACATGTTGGTAGATCTTAGATAGAAGAATTGAAAGCTGTAATTTGCAATGAATGGAATGATATATTGTACATTTTATTACCCAAATGACTATTTAAATTGTATTTTGCGGTGAGATGAAAAGGGTGTTCATGATTTGAATTCCAAACAATATGATCAAATTTTAGAATCATCATTGTTKGTTGTTGGAAGAATGTTTTAATGAATTCCAGCCAAGTTACAGATAAATGAGGATGATCCATAAATAGAAGAAGATAGCTGAGTTTACTAGGAGTCTAGGAGTAAGATTAATCCTGTTGTTGCTTAAGTCTTCAGTTTTGTGTGAATATTCAAAGTGTAAAATGAATTTAATGTGTTCTATAGTACTCCCTCTGGCAACAATTGGACATTTTTCCTCTYTACTTTATGTCAAATCATTGYAGTTAATACGATAYGGAGGGAGTAGTTCTTAAGAACATGACGTCCTAATGCTTGATAGAAATCAAGCATTCTCCGGAAATGATAGTTCAAACACAGGCTAGGCCAAGTGTATTCTAGCACTTCCTACAATAATTGCCCTTTGGTCCTTATTCTTTTATGCAACTTAATCCTTTTACTTGTTTACGATTTTAACTAAACACGATTACTTTAGTAAAATACCATAATGATATTGTTAATGCAAGAAAATAAAACTCCTTCCGTAACGGAAAACTTTCAACAACTGGATTAAGGTCCCTAAAATTCCACAATAAGCTAATGAACAATCTATATACTACTACTAAAGCAATCCCCACCTCCCAAAATTTTCCCTCCTAAAATTCCCTCCCAAACACACTATTAATTTTTGCATTAAAAAATGTAAAATGACATTTAATGAAGGTTAATAAATGTGTTTTTTTAGTAAAATTTTATATATTTATTAATTCATAATAATTCTAAAAAATATTTTTTGTCAAAATAAAACYTTATTTTTAAATAATGACAATTTAAAAATATCAAATACTCCATATTAATTTTGTTTAGAGGAATTTATATTTTATTTGAAAACCGAGCATATGCTCGGGGATTATCTAGTGAGTGTACAAATTAATGTTGTGGTCCCTTTTAAAAAAGGGAGGGAAATGAAAGTAGAGAAAGAGACAATAAAGTTGTGGTCCCTTCCAAGATAAGTGTGTAGATTATGTTTAAGTTAGAAAGTTAAAAAAAGGGGGTAATATGGTAGTTTCTCCATTAAAAAGTTACTAAATAAGAAAAGTTGTACAATTGTTGAAACTTTTTTGTTACAAAAGGGAATCTATTGAAAGTTTTTCGTTATGGAGGGAGTAAGTATTAATAACAATAATAACATTAATTAAGGTTCTTAATTACGATTAAAATAATAATTTAAAACTTGATTAACACTTAATAATATATTCTTTGTGTTTATCAACCCACCATGCTTCACAACAATAATATAAATAGAGAGTTTTGACCGATACGTGAACTTAGTCCACTCTATAACTTCCGGCAATCGTGAAGTTTCAAGGCTCAGTGACGGTGTTGCGTTCCTTAAGTGGGGTTGATTGTAACACCCATAGATTGGTTTAAGAGGATTTGGTAAGCTACTCATGTCCACAAGCTGCATCTTCCTTTTAGGGAGATTTTTCGAAGTTAAGCGTGCTGCTTGGCTGCGAGTAGTCTTAGGATGGGTAACCTTGTGTTGATTTTTCGACTCGTGTTGACTTGTAGGGTTAGTTTGTCAGTGAGCCCTTTGGTGACACTTGGCCCAACCAGGACCGGGTCGAAGTGCTACAAATGAAGGAAAAAATGAGTGGTCCAAATGAGTGGTTTTCAAGCAAGAGCAATTGGGTYGTAAAATCAGACTTTGGAGCTACAAAAKCAATGAGTGGTTTTCAAGCTTGATTCCTCGATAGTACAAACCCCCCTTGATTTCCTCCTTATTCACAGAAGTATCCCTATAACATCCCCTAGGCTTCCATTAAACAGCTCATCGAAATACTCCTTCCACCTTTCTTTGATGTCCTCATCTTGAACCAAAACCTTCTAGTTCTTATCTTTGACACACTTGACCATGCCAATAGTCTTCCTCGCCTCTTGTCTTCTCTTTGCCATCTTATATATCTTCTTTTCWCCTTCTTTGGAGTCTCACCTTTCATAAACCTCCTAGTAAGCCTTTTTTTCTAGCTTAACGCACARCCACCTTTGCTTTACTTTTAGTGTCTTTATACGTTGCAAAGGTTTCATAAGTCCTTGCTTTTTCCAAGGCTAGATAACATTCCCTTTTGTGTTTGATTGCTGCTTTCACCTCTTCATGCCACCACGAAGTATCCCTATGCACCATAGTTTTCCCCCTTGGTTTTCCTAAGCCCTCTTTGGCCACTCTTAGGAAACAATTCTTCATTTTTGACCGAGTTGCATCTGGATCTACCTCTCTATCCCAATTAGCCTCGTTGATCACTTTTTCGGTGAAAACCTTAGCACTTGCAACCTTTAAGGTACACCATTTTATCCTTGGCTCCCCTTGACTACGCTTCTTTTTCCCACTTTCTTTCAACGGATAGTCATTATCAACGGGTAACAACACTCTCTCCTGCGATGACCTTGCAGTTTACTCAACTTTGTCTATCCGCCCTCCTTTTGAACAAAATGTCTATTTGAGTTGCATTTGCACCGCTCCAGAAAGTTATCAAGTGGGAATTGCGCTTCTTAAACCAAGTATTAGCCAAAATTAAATCATATGATTGAGCAAAATCCAAAATGGTCTCTGTGTTGGCATCTCGTTGCCTATACCCTAAACCTCCATGGACACTCTCAAAGCCATCACACCTTACCCTAACATCCCTAACATATCCATTCAAGTCGCTACCAAGTGTTTAATTATTTTCTTAATCATAATTAAGAACCTTAATTAATGTTATTATTGTCATTAATTATTATTTCCGTGCATCAACAATATCATTATGGTATTTTATTAAAGTAATCGTGTTTAGTCCGTAAACAAGTAAAAGGATTAAGTTGCTTTTTGTAAAAGACTAAGGACCAAAGGTCAATTATACTAGGAAGTGCTTGGACTATCATTCCCGAGCATTCTCATAATTGCATAAACTTCATTCCGTCTGCGCCACTTGAACGGAAAAGCACTTGATCATTGTATGAGCATAATATTAGATTCTTGAGCCAGATGATTTAAAAGTATGGACAATTGAATTTGACTAGTGACAACTAATCCCCGCCACCCCACCCTCGGCTAAGGTCTTGCCCACTCTTTATCCCAGTGTGTGTAACTGGATTGCATAAGCTGCATATGTTCTCAGAATCTCAGTTCTATCATATCTGGTACTCTCTGCATCATGACAAGATATCTTCTGTTTTATCTGAATGATTCAAGGACGGATTTTGTAGTAGATGAAGGCTGTTCTTGTTGCTGATGAGCTGTGTCATTTGTAATATGTAATTTGTAATGAATTCTATTGTTGTACTCCGTAGATCAATTCCCATCATTATGCTTATAATTTTGTAACTATTCATATTTACAGAATATATATATGTTGCTTACGGCAGTTCCTATACCCATCTGAAGAAGACTTGTATAAGTTGGTCCGATTTTTGGTGGAAAGGCTTTCTGGATTGTCTGAAGCCAGAAGGACCTTGAATGTCGTGAAAGTTGTGGGGCAAAAAACTTTACAGAGCGATGCTCAACTTACTCCAAGCAGATGGCCTGAAAAGACCGCAGAAAGTTTGGTTTATCTGAACAATCAGAAACTTACAGCAAGGTTGCAGGATGTGACATCAGAATGTGATGCACCAATATCATTGAATAACAGTGTCAAAGTTCTGTCACATGAAAATAACTTTGTCGGTGAGGTGTTGGATGATGCAGCTACAAGTGGCAGAGTTGACAAGCAACAAACAGAGGCAAATATGGGAGACTTGAAGAAGGATGCTCAAGTTGGGAAAAGTGCAGTCGTTACAAATATTTGCAAGGCTGAACAGGAATTAATATCTTGTGAAGATTTATTGCCCGAGGTATATGTGAAATTCACAATTGTATATGCATTACTAGACATTTTTTGCCTGTTGGTTTATTTTTTCCCTTTTGACACTTTGTTGGCAAGAAACCCTTGGTAAATTTTTGCAGAAGTTGACACTTTTATTATCTGTCATAGTTATAGCGGAATCCTAAAATATCTTTCCCCCTTAAATTTTATGCAGGTAACACGCAAGGTAGAAGGCTTATGTGGTCAAGAAAGTGAAGCTGTATTTCCTGAGAAGGCTACAGGGAAAGATTCTGATTTACACCATCTAGAAGTTGAACATGATCTACTCAAAGAAGCGATGAAAATGGCACTTGATAATGAGCATTCTTTCAGTTCCTATGTTGAGCAGCTCAATGAACAAATAGCCACAAGAAAAAGAAATCTTCAGGAACAGGAGAACCAATGGTAATGCATTGATGCTTCTAACATGACGTTTTTAATAATCGAGTATTTAAGTGTTTTTCTCTTTCTAATATGAGGATCCCATAGTTTATTTTGCAAAACATTTTCAGCTTCTATTGTCTCAAAGACTCTCAATGCTGCATCAGCATGCGGTGTCGTGCATTTCTTTTTATCTTTTTTTTCTGAAACAAATATTAATTGATCAAGCTGATGTCACAGACAGTCCTGGTCTGGGAAAAACTTGGTTGGTTTGCTCAGCTAAGTTTGCAAAGCATATTTAATACTAAGCATGCTGAAATATGAATTTGTAACTTAACAGGGAAATTGATAGGAAGTCATTGGAAGATAAAAGATGGAATCTACTGGAGTCCCTTTGTACGATTAAGCCTAATTGTCAACCTAAGCTGCAGAAGCTGAAAGAAATTGATAGAGAGATGCATTCTGTTTTATCTGAAATCAGAAAGAGGTAATACACATACAGCTTGCACTAGTCTCAGCGTAATTATGAGCATTCCTACTCTACTGCCTCTGTCCAGAAATATTTGTCATAATTATCCCCCCTTAAACTTAATTTAATCTTAAAACAGCATGCCGGGAAATTCTTTTGATGAAGATATTTAAAATGGCATATTTGTGTGTGTGTGTGTGTCGGTGTAGGCGTGGGTGTGGGTGTGGGAGGCGACAACAGTTTTCATTTATCCTCCAGGGTAGAATAATACTCCATATCTGCGATTAATGTGACTTTTGATTCCAAGGGTAAAAGGAGAACTTCAAGCTGCTAGGATTTAGATGATTATTTGATTATAAAATTTGTACTTCTTCTAAGGTATTGATATTGTAGGTTTGTCAAACAATGTTGTGGAGGCTCATAACTTTTAGAGAATAGATGGGTAAAACTTGCACTTTGTTCAAATAGCGAAGGAGGGGAAGAGAATGGAAGGGATAAGGTGAGCTTTGTTTTCCTTCCAAATCTCTCCATGTTTGGAGGGATGCTACTTATTAAAGGAGGGAAAATGGATCCCTCCCCTTCTCCCAAAGTTTTTATCCATACAAGGGAAATAGTCCCCCTCCCATTATCTTCTCTTCCTTCCCTTTCCTTCTAACCAAACAAAGTGTTAAAGTTGTGTCATGATCGTTTAGGCCGGTTTTGCTTCCCATCTACTGCAGTGATTGGCTTAAGGCTTCTTTTATAAACTTCAATGTTACATTAAATTGAACTCATTTGTTCTGTCCTTCATTTGAAGGGAGGGAGAATGCGCAAAACTTGCAGGTGATCTAGAAAAGCAGCCAAAAGGTGCTTCTAGGAGATCATATATTGAAAGAATAACTGAGATTACAAAGAACAGTCGGAAATTAGACATAGACATGGAACGCATCTTGAAAGAAACAAGGGAACTTAAGTTAGAGAGTAACACTATCGAGGAACGGCTTCATCGAACATATGCAGTGGTTGATGAAACTATTCTCAGGTCAGAATGTTTTGCTTTTGTATTCTAACCCTTTCTGGAAGATAATCCTCTTAAGCCCTGTTGACATTGTTTGTGTTTGCATCATCAAATAATAAGCCCTTTTCTGTTACTTGTTTATTGAATTGTCTTTTTTCTAAATAAGAGTAATCTTGACAAATTAAAATTGGTTTTGCCTGTTGAAAAAAAAAAARATTTTGCTGATCGAAGTGACCTTTCCGAATTTGCCAGTGCTCGCATTATACTGATTAGTTTCTCTTTTCTTCACATAAAATTTTGTGAATTGTTGATTATTCATCTTGCTTTGGAAAAGTTATTTATCAACTTCATGTACCCTTATGTTCAAGGGAAGCAAAGAAAGACGTCGTTGGTCGTCAAGCTTATAGGATGTTAACAAATATCCATGAAACCTTTGAAAAGGTTAGAGAGCAGATCCTTGCTGCTGATAAGGCTCAGAGAGAAGTTGCAGAACTTGAAGTGCAGCTTTCAGCAATTGCCACCCGGAGTTTAGATAAGGATAAATTGCAAGCTGATCTTGATGCCATGAGAAGAGAGAATGAACATTTAGAGAAAACCCTCAATCGTTAATTTAGATACTGTTATTGAACTCCCTAGTCTACCAGATCAATGATAATTTTCATTCCAAGGGTTGATTGTATATGCCAGTGCATGAGTTTGATTTTTGAAGAATACTTTCCATGATCCCCCAAAAAAAATATAAAATCAAATAAAAGTTTACAGGATTGTAGAAAACAATTTTTATATTTTATTTTTTTTTTGTTATTTCTGTTGACATTCATACTTCTGATGATATATGGAAAAAACATTTGTGATTGTTGTGTTCATAGATTCAAATTTATTGGTTATGCAACATTTATACAGAATGGTTGCACTCGATAAATTTCTACCAGGAACCTTTAGGCTTTTTGCAATACTCCGTACTTTGTTTAAGATTTTATACTGTATTTTCTGTAGTACTCCCTCCGTTATGCTTTACTTGAAATAATTGAATATTTTACCTCTAATAAATACCGTCAATGGTTTCAAGTAAAACGCAACGGACGGAGTATGTGTAATGGTGATGAACAAGAACCTCCAAGTACTGTGATTCATTTTCTTCTCAGAAATAAAAATATTTTCTGAATTTTGTATTATGAACACTTGGCTTGGTTGTTTATATTGTTTGCTACTGGGATTCTGGCAAATTGAAAAGGCCTCTATGACAAATTGAAGCAAATCAATATGACAGAAAACTGAATGAACTCAGAATCCTATCTTCTTTTCTTCTGTACACAACATAACAAAGCTACAGCTAACAGCCTAACAACTCTTTTCATTTCTTCTTCTTTGCACTAATTAGTACCGCGTTACGTGCTATTGTGACCACTTCGTACAATTTATCGCTTTGGGATTCATCATTTGCTTGCTTACTCAGTACTTGAGACACTCTTCACACTAGCTTTCTCCTCGTCATCTTCAACATCTGATTTAGGCTTTGCAAGCGGATTGAGACTCGGGTTCTGCTTCCCAAGACTATCAACAGATTCGTTTAGACTAAGTGACGTATAAACTGACATGCCACCCAAAGCTGTAACTGCTCCACAAAGACTCGTGGGTCCTGGATCAGAATTGAACAACAAGTAGCCTCCGAGCAGAATAACACAGGTCTTAAATTGCCCTAGAACAACGTGAGATGTAGCTGAAGTCGCCCTGCGTTTTCATCAAGCTAGTCAAATTATGTGCAAATTAATTCAAGATACATCTATCTCTAAAGGTGGCCTAATCAATTCAAGCGATTCGATGTATGATCAACGTCAGAASATTCAGAATTAGACATAGGYATGCAAACTTACCCTAGTGCTAAAGCGCCAGACCACTGTAAGAGGAAGCCAAGAACAGCAGAGACCATGACTGCTGAAGAGTTACTGACATTCCAATTAAAGGACAAAACTCCGGGTGGATCGAGCCATGGCATCAAAGCTACTAAGAAGAAGATTGTCACAGGAGTTGTTTTCCACATTAATCTGCGTTTATAATATCATTCTTAATATTAGTCCTACTTGAACAGAAATAAGACTCTTTTAGAGGCAAACTGTACTGATGTATGTTCAATTCTTACGCAAGAGCAGTCCAGTTGCTTTGCTGTTGCAAATTCGACCACAGGATCTTGTTCACTGCACTAGGAACTATCCATGCAATCGCTACACACGCACCAAATATATTGAATTCGAGATCTGTCACCGTTGCCACTGCTACACCCAACGAAACCACAGCCAAAGCTATGACCTGGAATTGCCAAGCGAGAACCATAACACTATTACATGCTAACACACAAAAGGCTATCATTGTAAAGACCTTATTACATGACCATTGAGTTAATGGTCTTAAGAGATCACAGAAGTCATACCTTAGTGTAAGAGATGGTCTTTCGAAAAAAGACGAATTCTGTGAGCACAATGGTTGGAGTTACAGCAATCTTAGCCATCTGATAAAAGCCAACACTGCCAAAAACAAAACATGGAACAAAAACAATACTTAAGAAATGACATAAACATCTCACATTGTGCTTATATTATATGTCTCATCATGGGATCATAGGGTTTCGAAAAGAGAACGAAAAAAAACCTGTTGTGCTGAAGGCTGGTGTTGGCAAGGCCATTGGAAAGAGCCATGACAATGCCCAAAGAGAATAGAGAAGAAAAGGGTGTTGATTTCGAAGGCGGCGAGGCTGGGAGCCAAGATAATGCTTTAAACAAGGCCATCAAAATCCATGCTACTGTGTAGTGTATTAGTGTTAGGAATATTGGGTAATTGAATCCCACTTTTCCCATCACCTGTTACCAAACAAACCCTAATCAAACAAAACATACAATAGAAGTTTCAAACAAACTAATTAAAAGTCTAGAATATAAAAGCAATGTGTTACATATTAATACACTTGTAAATTGAAGAGTCTGTTGAACTCTTTCCAAGGTTCGAAAGAGCTCGAATGTACATAGTCTTGCACTTGACCATCCTAGAGGACCTAGACCATTGTGACCGAATTGGCTAACCACAAATCACCATCCGAACAATGAAATTAGGACGTGGTAGTATGGCTTAGAATACGTACCATACTAACCATAGTACATTTTCCAACTACTTTGTTAGCGCAGCTAATATCTGYACTCCTCGTTTTGATATCCACATTTCATTTTAACTGATATTTCTAATCCGTATAATTCATTTGTCTTATTAGAGGTGCGGATATAAAAAACTAGGTGTGCAGTTATCAATTCCCGTTTGTTAGATTAGGTAACATTGGCCTATTTACATGGTTTTTTTTTAACAGAGTGAATGGTTTTAGCTTTTAGRAATAGAAGAACATTTCAAAAGGCACGGTTTTAGGAATACAAAATCAGATTACTTCCCTATAACAGAATGTTGACAACAAATGAATAAATTATACACTTTTGTTGCAAACATTTAGTTACGGAAAAAGTAATTAACACGRGAATTTTTTWWWAAAAAWAATAATTGTACCAATTTATTGACGAGGATTATCCCCACAGCAACCATGAAATTGAAGGACATAGCCACAGCAGGGCCGCAAAACCGCTGTTGTAGCCGTTTCGCGGATTCCGACGTTCGCAAGTCATTGTAAAGAGAACCTCTTAGTTCCTCCAGGGCTCTTCCTGGTTAAGATAGAAGAACAATAAGCAGATAAAAACAGACAACAGTGAGACAGTTGAACTATTAACTTTGTTAAAAATAAAAATAAAAACCTACGAAATGAAAAGAAAACAATTCACTTATGTTATAAGCAAAATCAATTCAAGGACCACTTATGATTTCGACTAAACAATGTGATGAATAATTGAAGAAAGAGTATAAATTAATCGATTCAACTTCGAAATACGATACCACGTAACTGAGGTTGTTTACTTAGATACAAAGGGACATCATTAAGTCAACAACTTCATGTTAAACCAAAGATTATAATCTATCACATTCATAGCAACAACAAMAAAAATGTACGTACTTTTATACATGATTGAAGCTGTAATAATTATCAGGGAAAACGAAACTTGTAAAATAAAAGATCAAGAAAGAAAAGGATGAATTTATTCATGATCAATGATAGATAATAATAGTAATAAACTAAAATAATAATATATCATATCTTAAATAAATTATAAGATAACAACTCCTCTCTATATTCTAAAAATTATATCAATAATTAAAAAAATATTTTCAAATAGACAATAATAAGATTTGGTCTAAAACATATTTGTTAAAAAAAATATTTAATGTGCTTTTACAATTATAATTAATAATAATGAATAATATATATGTGAGTCATCACCCGCTTGATGAAAAAAAMMWKGRARRAWT
>SNQN01002843.1:38700-68170 GCA_008642245.1 Bassia scoparia
TTTTTTTTTCGAAAATAAGAATTCATATTGTTAAAATCATGAATATGTTCTGTTAAATTTCTTTTCCAGGAAGTATTGAATATTTATAATGCAACATTATAAGATCGAGCGAGTGCTTTGTAGTCATGGGGTCGAATTCATCCTTCTCGTTTAAAAAAAAATGCATTATTGTCGGCTCATTTGCAAAAAAGAAAATGTAAGAATCGAAATACAACTCGTTTGGTATGAGAAACATACAAATCACACAAAAAAAGAACATTAACAATGAGGCTAAGAAAGAGGATGAAGAAGGAAGAAGGGAATGTTTGCCAGCATCATGTCTTTTCTTTTGAGAAAAATTCAGCATTCCTCACAGTCCATGGAGGAATATATTGGCTATGTTTTCCAAACATCAGGATTCCGAAACTATATATTATATTGTATTGTATGATAAACAGAATATATTAATTGAGAAATTAAATTTGGTGAGATTAGATTCAGTACTTCAAAGCAGTGCTAGTTATGAAGAAAGAAAGTTGATGATGAGAGATCAAGAATTGAGAACATAGTTTTAACTAACTTCTTTATCCATGTTTTCGTCACTATTTAAGGATTATTATTATTGGACTTTCTAAGTAAGTTCGATTTCTTTATTTATTATTTATTTATTTATGGGATATATTATTAATCAATGTGAATCTTAATCTAATCAATTATAAGACAAACTAAATAGCAAATTAAGGACGATAAAATATTATATCTCTTTAATCATTTATTTTAAATTAAATGTGATAAACTATTAAAACACAATTATATTTCATGCAAAAACAACAATTTATCCAATTCAAACTTTTTAAAAAAAATACAATTTTAAAACAAAATATATCCTTAAACTATACAGTTTATCTTACCTTTAAGAATAAATATACCTCTATTTTAAAACTTTAATTACAATTACATCAATATTTTTATCTCACTGTATTTAAATAAATTATTAAAAAATCAACACTATATCTACTGCTTATTATAATCAACAACTTATATATAAAATATAATTAATAAGATTATTAATAAAATGAATAAAAAAAAACATAAGCAATTGTTCTCTATTACCCTTTAACTTTCTCAAAATAAATTAGTGCTACTCCGTATGAATTATTTTTGAAACCGTGCATAGTACATTCCTAATTAATATGGTTGAAAGTATTCGAGGAAAATATATTTTTATAATCCTGAAAAATTGGAAGAAAAAGCCAAGGTTTTAAAACTACACTGACTTGTTCTGCATTTTGTTGAGAGCATTACGGATCTTTCCTTCTTTTTTAATTACCTTCATATTATAAGAACTGCATGTGCTTTTTAAAATTAATAATTTTGTATGGATTAAATTTTTTTAAAAAATAAATGCTTAAGCTTGTTTATTCAAACATTAAATGATGAAAGTGTCCTTTTCTATTACTAACTAGCTCGTACTTATTAAGTCAAATCAAAAACAAATTGTATTCCCTCCGATTCTTTTTACTTGCATCATTTCATTTTGCACAGTTTTTAAGAAATAACTTTGACTATTAATAATAACTTAAATTGTATACATTAAGACGAATCTAACATCTCACTTGACTATATTATATATTATAAATTTGCCAAAAAAATTGGTCAAAGCTTACTAACTATGACTCCCAAAAAGGAAATGGTGCAAGTAAAAAGAATCGGATGGAGTATATTTTTAAATACAAATTGAGTATATTTCTTTCTTTGAAAAAACTAAAGATCGTGATTACCAAATTATTAATGGTGCGGAGATTTCAAATGCACATACTTGTTCTAGAAAAATACAAATTATTGTATATAAATGAGCCACAAGAACGGCTATATATTGACAATGGGGAAGGGGATATGAAGATAAAAAACAGAATAGACTTATAAAAATGAAAACAGCAGACTACATAAGCTGTCTCTTATACACATCTAGATGTGTATAAGAGACAGTATATTGACAATGGGGAAGGGGATATGAAGATAAAAAACAGAATAGACTTATAAAAATGAAAACAGCAGACTACATAAGCAGGTAAGAAAATTATCTTTCTGAAGTACTCCCCTCCTTTCCCCATCATGCACATTTCAATCAATTGGATAATGAATTCTTTGTCTGAAATTTAGTTATCATATTGATTGAATGATTCAAACTAACAACTGAGTAGATATCCTTCAACTAAGTGACAAAGACAGTGTGAATGACAATTATACTTCAAAGCAGTACAAAACTAATGCCGTTAAAATTTCTTCCAAGTTCCAACAGAGAAACATCCGGAGTTGCAGCAAAACAAAACGAAGAGAAAAAAACGATGCGAAAATGACAATTGGATGATTAAAAGAACAGGTTACCACTGATTTCTTTCTACCAATTACAAACTCTTAATCCACCTTGTTCCACCAAAATCCAATATACAGGAGAGATGTTGAATTTCTAAATTCCRATAGCAAAAAACAATTTCACATGTTCTTACTTCAAGTTTCCTATTGCGGCTATAAGCCTCCAATCCAAAAAGAATCAAAATGTTGAAAATTGGAAGCTAAAACTGCTAATACCCTATTCCGAAAACGTTACATATCAAGGGGGATCAACAGAGAAATCTACTTACCTATCTTTCATGTTTCTTGTTTCATTTTAATATTCAAATTCATGGCCACGAGTAGTTCTATATTTACACTATGAGCAGGCCGATGTATACTCTTCTCCCCTCCACAAAGTCTTCAAAATGATCATTCTAGTCATGTACTGAGTATTGATCTGCTGTTTTTAGAACTCTTACATCAGAAACTACATGTTCCAATTGATTTGCTGTTGGCGTTGCGGCTGTTGATAAGAATTTGAAGGTGGGCCCACCGAATCTACCGATCCGGCCATGGGTTGAGACTGCTGCAACAGTGGAAGACCTGGTGCTGGACTTCCCATGGGTTGCAGGGCATGATAGACAGCAAAACCACCATGCCCAGACTGAGGATTTAASATGTGCTGTCCCTGAGGAGGAAGATTTAAGAAAGAATTCAAAGGAAAGTTTGCTGTATCTCGGCCTCCAGGTGCAGGAATCCACATAGCTGAACCTTCACTCTGTTCAACAAATATGGAAATGATTTAGTATCTAATTGAGGTTTAAATTATCGCTGAAACACTAGAATCTATATAGTTGTGTTCAGGGCAGTGATAACCCTTGTAGAGAAAGCATGGAATTCATATCAGCTGCCTATCATAACGATTACACGGGTTGGAACACAGATGTACAAAAACTATTAATGAGGGTTCCAATAAGGTGAGGAGAAAATGACCACTAAGCAACCACTAGCCCACAAAAAAAGCAACTAAGAAGAGAAGAGTATTTGCTACAACGCTACATATAAGTCCAAGGCCAAAGCCAAAACTGCCAGCAACAAAATCACCGCCTAGTAACACTAAGCTAATCTTAATCATAATAAATAACAAGCAAGAAACTGCATAAATCCACTAGAGCCCCAGTTCTGCCATTATAAGCAGCAAAAGAAGAAAAGATGCAAGGGTCAAAATTCATGCCAATTACAGAGTTTAAAGGCAAATTCACGAGAGTAGGTAACTAGGTAATCAATTCATCATTTATATGTCTCAAAGACATTGGCATCTATAAGACAAGTCACTTTTAACTAAAACGAAATAATTGCTAAAGAACAAACCTGCTGCCCTGGGTATACATTATTCTCTTTCAAAGCAGGTTGCCCAAGATCTTCACCWATAACGGAATTTCCAGAATTCAGAGCAGCATTCTGACTGTAGCCAACCTGGGAATTACCGTAGGCCCCATAGCCAGATGGCACCCCTACAGGCGCTTGGTTTCCAGGATTGTTTCCTGGCTTGAAATGTGCAGGAGAAATTTTAATCCCTCCTGCAGCAGTAGGTGGTGGTAAATACATGTTACCAGTTGGAATTGGTGGGGGGAATGCAGTGTGACCAAAATATTGTTGCATTGCATGGGGTGCATAGAATGGAAAGTAATGACTATAAGGTAAATAGTTAGGAGGGTAAGGTTGACGGAAAACAGGGATTGGCTGAGGAGATACAGCTACAGAGCTTTGTCCTGCAGCTGCAGTCTGTGTCGGAGGAGTGGAAGCAGAAGTAGACATWGCCAAAGAATTCCCAGCCTGCAATTAAAAGCCACACAGTAGTCAGAAACTTGTTGGGTTTTTTATTGTGAAGATAAGCTTCATGTCATAGCTAATGGGCCAAAGCCATAAAAAATAACAACATACAAAAGGAGTCCTCTGAAACTCTTTTATCTTTTTTTCTTTTTTTTGACAAGGGCTCATTCAGGATTAATCCTGACACAGTTCATACAACCTGTCATGCTACCAACCTGCATAAGTAAACTACTAGCACTAGTAAAACAACTATTACAAACACCATTCTTAACAATAACAAACTTCCTTGGTTGATGGGATAATCCTAGACTCTGGAGAAAGATTAATTTTCTCTCCATACCATCTCGGTACCCTGAGAGATTTTGGCTCTTTGGAAGATGATAATCACTAAGGGTCCGTTTACATTAACTGAAATCCACTGCACTGAACTAAACTGAACGGAGCAGAGCTTAACTGAATTATTTAACTTATGATTAATATTATTAATTATTCATATTTTGTGAGATGGTGAGATGGTCCTGATATGTATCATATATTTTTCTTAAAGCATATATACCAAATATTGTTATGTATCATATCTTGTTAAAGCATTGTATCATATATTGTGACTTGTGAGCCCTGGTATGTATACCATTTGTATTCTTTTTTTTATATTTCATTTCACTACATCCCAAAGCCCAACTCACATTCGACTGCTGCTTTGGAGAACCACCTTGATTAAGTCTTTCAACCTCTTTTAATTAAGTTCTAATCATTTTCTATTTATCTGCTTTTTCGCTATCATCATTGTAGTTTTTCAAAATAATATTCATATCTATTAATGATTAATAATTAAGTATTTATTATTATGGTATTATTTTATTTTGTTGTATTTAACTTACAATTTATGTATTTGAACTATAGAAGAACATGGTTAAGCACTACAAACAACTTTCATAACTTAGATTAAAGATACATTCTAACTGTAGCCAAATAAACAGTAGAAACTGCATAAGTATACAAAACATCCAATAAAAAACTTACTACATATAATCCACAAACTACGCATTCGAATTTATATGTTGAAGATGTATGTATTTTGTTCTAAGATAGTATGTAGTATAAATCATTAGACGCTAGCGCTGAACTGCCAACAGAGCTAAATGGAAAATAACTGAAGTAAACAATAGTGACCCTGAATACCTTGATCGACTGTATACACTACATAAACAAGATACACTAGACAGTTCAACCATATCCAAATGATTGCTTTACTAGCTTGAACATGCACGAAAACCATAGTCTACTGTGACGTGTTTACGCCTAACTAGGAGTATCAATCAAGGCATTTTGGGAGATATAACATTCATCCCAACAAAGTCCATAATAATTGCCAATTATCGCAATACAAGCTTTTTTTAAATAAGAACAGCCAAAACCCCAGAGTCAATTCTCGTAAGTTTATTGCTGTACAAGTATAAGAAATCCATCAACAAGTGAAGTATCTTTCATCACTACCTTATAGGAGCTATAAACATAGGATAGAGAACAATTGCAGAAGCAAAAGAAGCTACAGGGCATACAGCCCTCATCGAAGCCCATAGAATGCGATCATAATTATGAACCAATTTATACACCCTTACCCTTTTCTAAAGTATTACCCCCCTAGCTCTCCTAAAATCTCCACACTATCACTGACCACACCATATAACGAAGCATGTATACAGATTCGATTATGTTACTACCCTCGCCATTCACATAATACTATTAACTGACCTCGATCTAGTTTCATTATTACCCTAGCAGTCATACATTATCCGTGGTTTGGGCTTTTTTTTTCCTTTGACCAGCTATAATGTAACACTGGAAAAATGGAATATGTGTAAGCAATTCTAGGTTAATGTCTCAAATTGGACAAACCTCTTTAGTTCTTTCGGTCGCCGCTGAAATGGGTGTATGAGGAATAGAGATTGGTGATATAAGCATATAGTAGCATCAAATATCAGGTGTCACTTGGAAAAGACTATTCATTCGCTTAACCTCCTTTCCCATGTTTAAATTGGAAGTAAAACAGACTACACTACTATCTCATGTGTTATTTTGTTTTTTGCCCAAATCTATACTTATCACAATGAAATATTTAGTTAATAAAAATAACCAGTTATAGTCCAGAAGATCTAAATATTCCAGTATCAAACAAGACCCTACTGCCTATGTTTTTCCTGATGTATTAATTGTCATTTGACAATTTTGTATAACAATATACTCCGTACAATTTAATAAAGAGAAAGTCAAAAGCAAATAATGGACAACCAACCTAGGTACAGTCCAAGGTCACTAAAACTAATAAGAGGAAAAATCGATAATAACTAATAAGGGTGAAATATTGTTATGATCAACCCTTGCCATCAAAAGAATTTAAAGTTTTTAACATATAATGTTGCATGAAACAACACTATAAACAGAATTGATTTAAATAGAATAAAGACAAAAAAAGTGAGTTAGAACAACCCACTTAAACAAAACTTATTGATATTTCCATCTTACGGGGTATTTTATTATTATTTTTGGCATACACAATTTGCCATTTTTGGAAGTAGCAAATTACTTGCACCATTTCTATTTTTCGCCAAAATATTTCTCTATCTCTCTTTCAACACATGGGTCCCCTTTTAGTCACTGTATCGCCTCCTTAAGTACTCCCTCCTTTTTCTTTTTGTTGTTACATACCATTTTGGCACGTGTTTAAGAGTTGAGTAAATTAGGTTAAAGAGTTGAGTAAATTAGGTTAAAGAGTTAAGTTAAGTAAAGGAGTTGAGAAAGTAAGATAAAAGAATAAATGTGTGAATGAAAAAATATTTGGAAAAATGCAATGAATGTTGAATTTAGTAAAGAATAATTCATTATTATAGAGTAAATAAAATAGGTAAAAAGTAAAAAAGTTATTTTAAAATTAGTTTGGRACAACTATTTGAAAACAACCMAGAATAGAAAGTAGAACAACTAAATAAAAACAAAAGGAGTAGTAAAATTGTGTCAAATTTCAATGATGCGAGTATAAAAACACGGTGGAAGTATAAGAAAAAGGCATGCATCTATATAAGAAATTAAGAATCTTTAGGAGCAACAGCTGGGCAAACAATRTCAGAGACTCAGAGAGTTGGGGGACCAAACGCATCTAAATTTTGGATCTTTTTTGGGGGAAATGAGCCAGAGTCTTGGGAGGTGGCATATACGAATCCTTAATACTCCCTCTGCATCAWAAAATAAATAAAATCGAAGGTTGCCCTATAGTTGGAAGAAGGAGGTCCTCTTAATGTCCTAATTGAAGAAACAACTGGATATAATGACAAGCAATGACTGGCAGAACTTGTTAACGGTTCAGCAGAAACTACTATTTCAAATAAACTTTTCAGTTATAAATAAAGCAACGTGATATTGTGCCTAAATAGTGTGCCACATCAGAGGAGGCCAAAAAAAMCAGAACCTAGAAATGACAATTTTGCAACTCTTTAATCAAAGAGATACAGAATGACAATATGACACTACCTCTAATGCTTCTAATCAACATCAAWACACACCCTGAAGTACTAATAAGTAATAGCTGTCAACTGTGCCAAAGTATGCAGCATTTCAAGGATAGAGTTTGGATGCCTACTAAAAAAAATCGGTAGCAACTGGCAAGGGTAGCAACCATGCAAATGTTCAATTAAGAAAAACAAGAAACACTTAGTCATCAATAAACATACCATAGAGTTTGAAACATGAGCCTGTGAATCAAACAATTCCGGTTGGACAAGCATATTTGCTAACATGGGAGGCATGAAACCAAAGTTATAGCTTGGAGCAGTTTGAACAACAGGAAATGGAGGGCCAGCAGCAGGCAAAGTATCTTGCGTTGGCTGATCATCTTTTGGAGCTAGACCAGAAGGAATCTCTGTATCAACTGGTGAATTCTTGCCAGGTAAATGTGATGGAGATTGCGGATGATCTGTGTGGTTTGCCTGTGGTGCAGTAGAAACTGCATCTTGATCACTGCATATATTTTGAGACGACACACGAGTTCAGAACCAAGAAGAACATAAGCTAGACCTACACTCATCAACCACTTAACAAGATATAAAAAAAATTCTAAAGTAAGAATGTGGCCCAGGTAATGCAACAAGTATGCAATATAAACTTCAGAAGACCCAAATTATCAAATGACTAGGTTCAATATTCAAAGTTGTTGAGATGCATTTGATCAATGTCCCTTGAGTACATTAAAACAACCTTCTTCACCCAGAGTTCAGACTCATTATTGYAAGTTGGTATGTATAAGAACAGTTGTGATGACAGTTAATTTTGTAATTCACTAAGCAAATAGCATGAAAAAAAAAAGAAATAAAGAACATAAAGCTCCCTTTACTGATAAGTATTCGCTTCCAGGCTGTTATCCCCAAAAATGAGAAAAATAAAAAATAAATACATCAAAGAAAACATAATGGCTATCATTTATTAAGCAATCCTAACAGAYGATTTCATCAAAAAGCTCATGGGAAAATAAGAAACATTAAATCCCAGAAAACACGCAGTTTAAAGAGGGGTGTCAAGATTCAAGAAGAGGCGAAGCATACTAAGCTACTGACCATGAAGAAACAGTGTTAACAATTTCCTCATGAGCTGAATCAGCAACAGGGTTAGAGTTTTCATTGCTTTTATTGWTTACACTCTTGATTTCTTTGTTGACYCCAAAACTTGCATCAAGGCTTCCAAAACTCAGTACATTTTTCACAGCATCAGGGACTTGTATATGTTGTGGTATGATCACATGTTGACCATTGAGAAATTTCATATTCTCTAACTTTGCAGATGCATTCTTCACACCTGCATTTAGAAAGATCTTATGAGAAACTCCTTCAACAAAGATGGATTGCCATCAAGCTGTTTGAAGCTGCAAGGAATAAGTTGTTACAGCTGCTTAGCTAGATTTTATTATTGCTGAAGTGCACAAGAATTGATCGTATACATCATGCATAAAAATTAATACGAAGTATTGTGTTTCTTAAAATAGAGAAGTAGTGGCTCAAAACTGGAAACCAGGAGAGCGACAGAAACAAAAACACACCATTTCATCTTCACAACAATTGTTGCCTGAGTGACAACAAAAAAAGAGCAATTGATCAATACCTTGTGGTGAGGAAGACTTGACAASTGTGGCGCTATCGGAAACATGACTCGTTTCAGCTGCAGAACAATCATCTGAAATTTTCAAATTTGCAACTTCTACAGGATCAAACAGCTGCTTCTCACTTGCAGATGAAGATACCAGAGAACTGCCCACATTTGTAATCTCATGCTGGTTCTGATTATTGTTGCTTAAATATTCAGTGGCAGTAAGCCCTTCAGCAGCAGGAACAAGAGTGCTTGTTTCAGCAGAGGTATATGGACACTGAAACTTTCCCGTTTGATGGACAAGCTGCAGCAACCCAAGAAATGGCATTTGGGTTTTCAGGCACAACATCTGAAAGCAGAGGGTGCCTTTCAGAGCTAGCCTCTGTCTCTGTGGCCAAGCATTGGTCTAACAGAGGCTACCATTAGGAAGTTAGTGGTCCATTACAATTGACAGACGAGACAGACCTTGCAATCACCAAACATTAAAAAAGGGGAAATTGGCTGAATTTCCTCCTTCAATAGTTAATAAACCATATAGTTGTATCTTATGGAATCAGATACATCTAAAAGCTATTTACTTTTCTGGATTAGAGGTTGAATAGAGTTTTGCTTGCCTGTGGGAAACAGGACATGAGAGTGCTGAAACCTTTCTCTTTAATTTCTTCTATCCATTTCCTTACGATGCAGCATTCCTCCACCCACGAGCATCTAGCTCATACAAAGAAAGAAGCAAGAAGCATATCATACTAGCACATATCACAAGATTTAGAAGAAATGCAATAATTTATACATTGGTATAATCCTATCAGCAATTCTCTGAAAGATGATGTTGCCATTCTAGCTTTCGCAAGTCTTAGTTTTACCAATTTATAGATTATTCGTTGTAATTAATTGGAAATATTGTTCAAAGATCTGATAATTCCCACCAAGTATCCAGCACCCCCAAAACAGAATGGGAGGAGTCTAACACAAAGAAAAATGTTGTAAAGACCAAGTTCCAAGAAACAAAAGATGAGTAATCACATAACTCCAATGGAATAACAATTTTTGTTTTCACAATGAGGTTTTTTCTGGGCTAAAAGATTTTCTCATGCTAAAGATATACTGATATGAGGAGTTTTTATTTTAGTTCTACCTGAAACACATATTCTATTCACTTTAACAATTTTGAGATCGAGGATTCTGTAAGAACTACTTACATTTCTCTTTCATGTAAGTTGGTACCAATGCCAAAGCAAGACAAACTTAAGGATTTTCAAGTCATTGGACTAAATTAATTTTGCAGAAATGTGCAACCAGGACCAATTTCACTATTTACGAGGAGCAGCGCTTCAGTTTAATGAAATGCCATACAGAGGTCAAGTGAAAGTGCAAATTAATACTTAGTGCTGTGCGATTAAATTCTACTTTGTATTGCAGAAATCAATAAATAACGATTACGAAATCAAACATGTAAAAACAAGAAATACCAAATTAGAACTGTACTGAGGATAAGAGTTCCTCGAAGCTTTCCTAGACCCGATTCGCCATCGATGGACCAGGTTTCCACTAGACTCTTCCCTGGTCTGCTTCTTCACAATCTGTGACAATGATATTTATCAAGTCCACAAATGTAAGTACATATGGTTATATTTTTTTAAAAATTACATAAAAGTTGCAAGAACGAAAACAATGTATTTCATCACAGCTCACTTAACAGAAGCTTCCTTCTAGTTGAGAGAGGAGTATTACTTTCAGAAGTACCCAAAGACAATCATTTCACACAAACTTAGGTGCATAAGCTAGATCTTACAATGCAATGTCATCCCTTACATATCCAATGATATATACTCACTAATCAATTCCAAATGGCATCAGAATACAAAGCAACTACATCTTGCCCATAATAAAGCATGGCGGAAAAAAAACGGTATAAGCTCGTAAACACAAGCCATGAACCTATGCATCATGGTGTTCAAAATCAGTCCCATCAATTCATCACAACTGCATTGTAAAGGTTTTTGAGCTTATCACGTGGTACTAGGCCACAATAGGAATAATTTATGARGAGAACCCACAAAAAGCTGTCTCCTTATCATAACAAAATCCACACAGATGTGCGCCTGTGCATTAAGCAACATTACCTCGCAGTCATGACAACTTAACAAAATAGACTATCAATAGTCAGTCGCTGTCAGCATAACAGCATACTCAATTAAAATAGTGCATGCCAAATCACATTTTGCATATAGAGAGAATCGCAAGTACCTCCTTTCTCTTATCCCTCTTCCTCTTCACCTCATGAAACGAATCTGCAGAACCAATAAATTGTTACATTCACAAGTTAACAATTTTGCACATTCCTTATATAATGCCATTGTAGCATAAAATTCGAAATTAGTGAGAACGGCACACCGTCTGATGACACAAGTAATCGCAAAGAAAGGAGCAAAGGAGCAAGCAAGCATTAACCAGACAAATATTGCAATTTTACATCAAACATGGTTATATGATAAGCATTATAACATACGACATTGGATATCTCACATTCTCACCGTAAAAGGAAAAAGGACCAATTATTAATTAGAGTGAAATCCGACAAGCCAACTCATTTCAATTTCAAAGGCATATCACAGTCTACCACCAAGTACACTTTGAGACTTGGGACTATTGAAAAAATTAAGGTTTTTCAAGTCTAAATACACCCATTAATCACCCGATTCGGCCGCGAATGACGAAACGATTAATGCTAGCGCCATAAGCAAGTAACTGATGGATCAAGCAAAGCCGGCCAAGCTCCACCCGATCCGAATCTAATCCATACTCTTCAACCCGAACACTGAAACCCTACCCATCAACCCGAACACACAAAAAGGGCAAAATGGGTGTCACAGGAAGGAAAGYACAACAACTCCCACTTCAAAAACAACAACAAAATCACACAAAATGCACATAAAAACAAAACCCCATTTCATCAAATCACAAGGAAATCACCCCCACGAAAYAAAAACAGCAAAGACAACAACGAAAAGCGCAATCTTTAATGATTAAAGTAGAACCCAGCAAAAATTAGAAGTAGAAAAAGTAAGAGAAAATGAAACAAACCAAGATGAAGGAGCCTTTGAGTGGTTTCATTAGGATCCATTGAACACTCTTTGAGCATTGCATAAATGTCATCTTCGCTGTGATTACTGGTGATCTCTTTGATGTGCTGAATTGTTTTGCGCACATTATTTGGGATCGAAGAA
Source organism: Bassia scoparia (assembly GCA_008642245.1). NCBI lineage: Eukaryota > Viridiplantae > Streptophyta > Magnoliopsida > Caryophyllales > Amaranthaceae > Bassia > Bassia scoparia. The sequence goes on from SNQN01002843.1 coordinate 51,210, forward strand.
GAAACCCTAGATGTTGACGATGAGGCGCCGCTGTTGGTGTTGGTGTTGCTCATTGTTGTTGTTTGCAGCTTTTAGAGAGAGACAGGGGGGAAGAGAGAGACAATGAGGGGAGAAATGAAGAGAGAGAAAATGAACAAATGAGAGAAAAAATTACTTGTATTTGAAGAGGGGAGAATTTTTGTTTTAATTGTGTTTTACATTACTACACCATTAAGGAAATTTCTATTCATTTTTGGTTCTTTTAACACAATTGTACAAGTGGAATWTTTCTATTGGAGGGTTTTWAGTTTAAAATTATAAATCCATTATTCTTGGTAGCTCCGATATTTTTAGCTCTCCTTGTTAAAGTACTAATATAAGTTGCTAAGTGTCGTTTAAAATTTTAAGAGATGTCTATTTGAAAATTATTGTGTTGGATAATCTACAAATGTAGAACACTTTAATTGAAAGAGGAGTTTTGTTATAAGGTAATTAGATGTATTCATAATTCTAAAATGTAAATATATTCGTTCCGGATTTTCTGTAGCTTCACATGGAAATGGAGAGTTCGGTTGATATAGATGTRATATACTTGTGAACAAACACATGTAATAACAAAGCAGTTAGTGGTAGAGATTTATATGAATTATTTTAGAGTCTGTCTGTGATTTTTTTGTTTTTAATTTTAGTTTTAAAAAAAATCGAAAAACCAAAAAATATAGTTGCACTTTTTGTTGTTAAATTTTCAGAATTACTATGATTTCAAGATGTTTGACTAATTGAACAATAAGCTAAGAACCAACTTTTTTCTCTCAAACCTTCCTAGGGCTTTCTCACCTTAAGGTTAACCTAATTTTAGGGTTGAGCAAGACCGAGTACCCCGGTCATTTATGATGGATCCGGAACCGAATCGGTATCCTAATTATCTGAAGCTCAGATAGTCCAAATTTTTGGAACCAGACGGCTGGGAAATCAAGTTACGTCGGTCAGCCTTTTTGTTTAATTAAAAAGCACAATGCCAACATCACTAATGGAATTATTATATCAAATGGAACCGATAAGACATTTGCAAAATTTAACTACTAATATGCATACATCACTAATTAAGTTATCAACTTTTCATCTTATAATCAAACACACAAATGCAATACAATTTTGGTGGAATTAAATCATAAGCTTTTAGAATAATTATTAGAGCATGGTCAATCATTAAACACCAACCTATTTAAGCTAGAGATTGTAAAAGTTTGTAATACGTGTACTGTGAAAGTTCTAACAATCATAACCAACGAAGTGGCACGCGAGCGGGTGAGCGGCCTACGATGGACACAACGTGCGCGCGCCAAGTGGCTGATTCGAAGGGAGGAAACCTACCGAGAATAACCAAAACAACAGTGGACCGCAGACTAAAATAAATCTCAGTGTTCAACTGAATTAAAGAACAAGAAGTAGCCAGATACCATAATCAGGTGGTGATGATCTCTGACGGATGTCGAAACTGACGAACCGAGCACAGTGTGCCGCGAATGAAGAACTCCAGTGAGGCAGAAGGTGATTTTTGTTAGGTGGACAACGTGTCTGCGTCGAGTTTGTATAATGCAAGAAGATTGTTAGCGGTTATATAAAGAATAAATGTTTATATAATTTGGCTACTAGACCGAACACATGAGCTCAATTAAAACCAAAAATAAGCATACCATATACCCGAGTCACCCGGGAGTCCCGGATCCCAAGTGGTATCGAGGTACCTAGCGGCGATATCAGGATCCATGAAAACTATACCGCAAACCAGGAACCAAGATACACACACAAAACAGTTCGGTTCCGAAACTGCGGATTCCAGTTCAACATATTGAGATATAATTAAAACATCAGTACAACGGGTACCCATTATATTTTGCTCTCCCAAACTTATTTAAGGATTCGTAAGTTTTTCTTCTCCTTTTTTATCTTGAAAATGGAGAGTGCGCTGTTTTCTTATAATTCTTGCGGGCTACCCATAGAGGACAATAATCTACTGAGTGCTTCCTGTTACACAAGGGGGTGTTACTGAAATGGTATGCGAGAGCCAGGGCCACATTGTCGGTACCGGTTGTCCTATCGTGCCTTCGAGGACTGCAGGCGCTCTACTACTACAAAAAAAGGCTTAAAGAAGACGCGTTTAAAAAGGCCTAAAAGACGCAAAAACACCGCTCCAGGTGACCGGGCTCTTCAACGGTCTAAAGAGACCGATTGACTTTTTTGCAGAGTCTTTTAATCAAATCAAGAGACCGGATGGCTAAGGATAAACGATCGGTTCTTTTTGACATAACTTAAAGAGACTGGTTCTGACAAACAATGAACCGAATCCATTTATGCTGTTATTAACCATAAGAGAACCGGTCTAACACATAACCGGTCTCATTTGGTTATATTTTATGGTTTAAAAAAGTGGCCCCACTATGCCATCTCATATCTATGCAAGCTGACCATTATTATTTTTTTTCATAATAACGAGTTAAATTAATACAAAATTTATTAAATACACAAAACAAATACAAAGTACAATAGGAAAATACATCCAAATATTACACATCTAATACACTTATTATAGAAATCCAAAAATTACAAAACATAAATTTCAATAAATTTGTTACTTTATATTGAGATGTTTACTGTAAAACAAATTCAAAATGTTAGTGAACATTAATACCAGAAATTAAAATCAAAAAGTAAACGCAGCAAGATAAAACCCTTTTTATCACAAATAAGCTATTGTTACAACGAAAAAATGGAATAACACCAAATCAATAATTAGCTAGTTGATGCATAATATAGAATCATAGTACTATAGATAACAAATACCAACTATGTATCCTAAATACCAACCAATTAATTAATGTAAAATAAGTCGTTAGAAAAATCCCGACAGATCACATCTATGCATTTGAAGTTAACATTATTAATAATAAATTTATCTGAGAATTAGCTAAGAAAACAGTGCCAAGGTCATAAAAAATGAACAACGTCGTCGCAAAACCTTTAAAAAAGACCAGAGCAAAACGTCGTACATCAGAATTTGTGATAAATTAAAAGTTTATCACTAATTTTTAAAATCGAAAAAAATAAAATTAAGATATGTGACAAAATCAGCTACTGTAAATAAATGAGAAGATAGAAAAAACTTAAAAAATAGAAAAGAAAAAAAATTCAATCCATGCCAAAAAAACAACCTTTACAAAATGAGAAAAATACTTAAAAAAAACAATGGAAATTATCCCAAATAAAATCGAAAAACACAAAATCAATTGAAAAAAGTAAAAATGAATAAACTCAAAAATTGAAAAATCAAAATCGAAAACTCAAAGTCAGAAACTCGAAATTGAAAACTCAAAAATCGAACACTTAAAAATCGAAAACTAAAATCGTAAAAACAGTAACCAAAACCCCAGATCTATTATACCCAACATAAAAAAATTATTTTTTTTAAAAAAAAAAAAGCAAAACAACGAAAATTGAGAAGTACAGATAAATAAAAACCAAAGAAAAATGAATAAATAGAGGAGAATCTAACCTAGCAATGCCACCAATTCGCCGCTCTTACTCTATACCATGATTGAGTGAAATAAAGATAAAAAATCTTTACATTGTTGTGTTTGTATTGAGCGAAATCAATGTATAGAACTATAAATGATGATTAAATGAAGAAATATTGTGAGGAAAGAAGGAAAAGCAGGGAAGAAAAATCGAGAAAAAAGAAAGTGRGGAGAGAGAAGGGGTAGATGAGAGAGGAGARCAAATGGTAGGTGAGTACATACGTRGGTGAGGAGCAGATAATAAAGCAAAGGCATACATGATGGTAGGTGAGGGCGTGTAGTTCTAGGCAGTAATAATAAAAAAAAGGTATTAATTAGGGTAGGAGACCGGTTTTTATAAATCTAGTCTCTTACCTACTTTTAAGAGATGTGTTTATTTTTACCGGTCTCTTAGATGAATTTAAGAGACCTGTTATTGTGAATACCCGGTTTGTTAAGGTAAGAACCCGGTGGTATAAATTAACCGGTTTCTTAAAAATGGTGATTTTGCCCATTTTTGTAGTTGTGCTCCCTTTCAAGGGTGGGTGACAGGGAACTAGGGTTCCATCCCACATCGAAAGTTGACGAGAAAGAAGTCTACTATATAGAGTWTATTGATACCTCAACCTAGTAGAGGCCTTTTGGGTGGGACGAGCCCTCACCAAAGCAAATCCTTGCGGGCTAGGCCCATAGAGAACAATATCTACTAGTGGGCTCCTATTCACACCAGGGGGTGTTACATACACAACTACAAGTAAACATGGCTAGCTGGAACAGTCTAGGAATAGATCTGAACTAGTCTACTAAGGTTTATTTCATGCATACGTATTTTAGGAAAGTTTATTTCCACGCAAAAATTATTTTTCAAATTCAAACGAATGCATGGTATGTATATGTYGAGATCTTTGAATATGTTCATATTTTAGTATCACTCTAATTTTATTTGATCTTCAAATAAAATYAGAGAATATATTTTCCATGGGATTATTAACATAAAACCGTGAAAAATATATTCTTGTGATATTATAGATATTCTTGTCAAAAGCTTGCTTATTTAAGGATTCTCAAAGAGTACGTACATAGTGGCTTTTTGCGCACATCATCGTATATTCGTAGTAAGAGCATTTCTCTCTCGTTCAAAACCTAGCAAAAACCCTTGTATCACATGGAGCTTAATCTACTCTCATTCTAAGCAATTAGGMTGTGTTTTTATTGAGAGAAAAATCATTGTAATCGAGCAGTTTGTGAGTTCAAATTGCTAGGGAAGTAAATCAGGGATTACTTCATTTGAACTACTATAGTTAGTAGTTGGGTCAAACATCCATAGGTGGGTGTAGGGGAATCGACTTGTGCATAGGTGCATAGGTTGATTGAGTGTTTTTTTTTTTGTTATCTGAGTGGATTAATAAAAGAGTGAGTGAGTGGAGGACGTAGACTTTTTRGAAGTCGAATCTCGTTAAATTCTTGTGTTGATTTATTGTTTCTATTTCCGTCTGCTAAGAACTGTTTTCTAACTATTTAATCAAAACAGAAAATTTTACAACATTCGGATAACACTCATTCACCCCCCTCTTTGAGTGGACACTTGCACTTTCACATGAGTGAGGAAAAATGCATGAAAGGACTTATGCTAGCTCGTGGTTTGAAAGTGCAAGTGACACATTCAGAGGGGGTGAATTGAGTGTTAACCGAGTGTTGTAAATTTTTCGAATTGTTTGAGAACAGTTAGGAACAGTTATGTATGCAACGGAAATTTAAGAGCAATAAATCGACACAAGGATTTAACGAGGTTCAACTTTAATAATCTACGTCCTCACTCACTCGCTCTTTATTAATAACTCAGAATACCAAAAAGAATTACACTCAATCAACCTGTATACCTATGCGTACAAGTCGATTCCACACCCGCTTATGGATGTTCAACCCAACTACCAACTCTAGTAGTTCTAATGAAGCAAATCCCGATCTGCTTACCTAGCAACTTGAACTCACAAGTTGCTTAATTACAATAAGTTTTCTCTCGTAACAAAATAGCCTAAAACACTTAATGAGAGTAAATTACGCATAGTGTAATATGGGTTTTGCTAGGTTTAGCCGAGAGATCGAGAGGATGATAGTTCTTTGCTTCGAATAATCAATTGTGCAAATGCAATAGATTACATGTGCTTTAAGATCCTTAAATAAGCCTTGACATGAGTATAAAATATTGCATGAGAATACTTCCACGTTTTTAAGATAAGAATTTTAATGGGAATTATATTCCCTGATTTAATTGAGATCAAATAAAATCAGTACAAAAATCAAATATAAACTTGCCATATTTTAAGGATCTCCAATATACACGTACCTAGAGCTGCTAAACTGACACGAACCCGCTAACATAGACAAATCCGACCAATTATCACGGGTTGGGTCAAGGATCTCAACCCGTTTAATTTCTTGACACGACACGACCTGTGGAATAAACGGGTTGGGTTCGGGTTTTGATTGTCAACCCGTGAAACCCGCTTAACACGTCATGTTTTAAAAGCCAATTTTTGATATAATTGCAAAGTCCAGTTTTGTTGATATTTTTGGGCCCAAATACCAATCCAATCTTAATCAATGAGTTGCTCAAAAAAGGAAAAACTAATAGCTCCTAATAGTCGTTCCCCTCTTTCATTCATTTCTTCTTCTCTCTCCTAAAATTTAATATCTTTCTTTTTTGGCTTCTCTCTCTCGGTCAGTCGTTCTCCCCTAAAATCAACATCTTTGTTTTCTTCTTTGTTTTTTCTAATTAAACTACATCAGTATAAATTAACTTGCTGAAAATCTTTGGGATAATCTACACAATTTCACTCAACTACTCAAGCAAGTCAATTGTACAAGGTAAATCATTGTTGTTTTGATTTATTTTTGAAAAATTGAAAAAGAATAATCCCAACTTTTTGGGCTCTTCTCATAATAATCCCTACTTAAGTTTATTATTTAAATAATCCTAACTAACTCCCTAATCTTCTGCTAATGGTCACCTCTTCAATTGGTTCCGGTTGAAGTCATATTCATATACCTATTTTCCCTCCACTCCCTATATAATGCTAAGTATTTTTTTAGAATTTAAAAAAAAACCCTAACTTTTCCTTAAAATGAATTACGCTTGAAGACTTTTTGCGCATGCTATTCTCTTCTCTTACCCCTCCATCTGCCGTTCACTGTTTCATTAAAAGAACAGCCAACATTTCATGGTGAAAGACTCACGGAGCATCCATATCAATGACATCAGGTAAAGTCTTCTGCTTCAAATTCTCAATATTTTTTATTTTTGTGTGAATATTTTCACTTGCTTAATTGTGGTTAGTGAATTTTTTTCTTTGATTTTTTGCAATGTTGATTTGTGTTGTGAATCAGGTAAAAGAAGAAGATTAGATGAAGAATAAAAGAACGAATAGAGAAGAGTACAAGAAAATGTCGCATTGAAGGAGAAGCCGGTAGATTAATAGAAAGAGGATGAAGGTGGGTGAGATAGAGTTAAATATTCAACAGTATAAAAGTGATTGACACATAATGCCATTCAGCGAATTAAAAAAATTCATTACCGCTAAAACTAGGAGCATAAGACCTGTCTTTAACAGGTTAATTAGGGACTAGAGGAACCATTGGAGAAGATTAGGGTTAGTTAGGATTATTTTAATAAAAACTTAAGTAGGATATTATGGGAAGACCCTCAAAAAGTTGGGATTATTCCTTTTCAATTTCCTTTTTTTTTAAGTCAATTTTTTTGTCGTTTAATTGTTTATTTATGTGTATGCTAATTGCTTGAATAATTAGGTAATTTATGCTTTGTTTCCTAAATGCGACGAATTATTGTAGATGTAAGTTGTATTTTTAGTTGTAACTTGTATTTTTAGTTTTATTATGTTGATGTCAGTTGTATACTAATTGTATATTTAGTTATATTACCTTACTGTAAATTATTGGGTATTTCAAAAAGGTATAAAATATAACTCGATAATTTATTTACTAGATATCTATTAATTAGTTTCTAATATTATTGTTTATGTTTGTTTACTTGCCTAGATTCAAACAAAGATGAAATGAATGTGTTGTGTAATCAAGTGGCGGGATTGAGCGTGGACATAAGCGATGAAGATGATGATCATGGGAGCTCAAAGAATCACTCTGAGGCTATTTAGAATCACTTACATTTAGATTTTAATTATGTGTTAAATTTGATATTTGGTTTGGAACTTATGTATTGTTGGTTTACTCCCTTAAACTTTGTTTTCTATTGGTTTTAGACTTTAAGTTTGTTTGGAACTTATGCACGGAGTATTGTTGTTTTATGCTATTTGCCTATTTAGATGGTTTCTATTTAAGACTTTTATTATATGAATTATGTAGCATTGAACATGTTTTATTTATTGTAATAAGTTCTATAACAAGGGCATAATATTTAGTTTCAAATAAGGCAGAATAGCAGTGTCACTGCCTTCATAGAATGATAGAATCACATGTACATAGTTAAATAGGTATACAGTTAAACGGGTCAGGCGAGTTCCGGCGGGCCGTGTTCAGGTCAGACCTTCCAAACCGTTAAACTAAACGGGTCGAGTTCTGGTCAAGCACTTTCAACCCGTTTATTTTCCAACACGACACGTTTAGTAGGTCTACACGTACCACGCATCCATTACATTTTCAATAACAATTTTGCACRGAAAGAAACTTTCCTAAAATAYGGATGCATAAAGTAAACCCTAGTAGGCTGGTCCAGATCTTTTCCCAAACTGTGCTTGTTAGCCAAGTTTACATGTAGTTGTGTATGACAAGTAACCAAGGTTTCTTGTCATCCACAACTAGCTCATCTCTCATGTTTTCAATCTTTATAGTGCATCAAAACCATATATCACTTACATTGCATAAGAGACCTAAAAATATTTTAATTTTGAACTTGGTCTTCATACAATCCTCGAGACATGGCTTCACAAACTTCGTCTTGCTTCCATTAAACTTGGTTTTTAGTATCTGTGCATGCAACGCAAATAGAACATACATGCAATAATATAGTTCAATGTGGTTTGTCATCATTCAAAACCTACACTAGATGACTCAACAAATTTCCCCTTTTTGATGATGACAAACCATGAAGTTTCCCCTAAAATAACAACCATTAGTTTTWGGGAGAATTTTCAAAATTGAATTCTTAAGATAAGAACTCAAGGCATTAACCTCATGTTGTTTCTACAGATAAGCATTATTTTCACAAGTAAACCAGTTCACAACTAACTGACAATTAGTTCCAAGAAAAAGACTCTAATTAAGTACCATGGGCAGACACCAACTAGACTCGTAGCTCTTCGACTTAACCATGCATTCGCAATAAGAACATTAGTATTTGTTTAGACTTATTTCTAAGCATTTGRGGTGAAAAAAAGTAAATTTAAGTTCTTTGAATACACTCACTTAAGCTTCCAGACCATTATTGGTCTGTCACCTCTAACAAGGCATTCAACCTTGTTCTAGTTTGGCTTACAAGAAATAAATGTTTTTGTATCATTTATTTTGAGCCCATTCTTCAATTATGCAATAAGCGATAATATACGGTGAAACTAACTACCTTATTGTATCATTTGCACAATTGATCTTTTGTTCATAAATAAAGATGCTAATTTGCCAAACACATATGGCGGGCATATTACGTCATTATTTTCATTTGGTCTTTGAAATTTTCAATAACCTCACTCAAAGAAGTCAAAACCCTCATCTCCCTCAAAAGCTTCTCTGACATTCAAAAACCAGCTACCGACTCATCTTCTTCTTCATCTCAAAACCCAGACTAAACATCTGATTCACCATCCTCTATATCCTCTTCGCGCCGCTGATCACACGTTCCCTCCCCTGCGCCGCCCTCCGTTGCGTCACTCCCATTGCGTACCCCTTTGCCACCGCCGCGCCCTCCTCCCTCTGTGGCACCTCCTTCTGCAGCACCCCTCTCTACGCTCTTCATGTTCTTTAGTCGTAGTAAAGCCTAAGACCCCCATTGCTCCAATTTTATGTCTTTGTAAAATCCCCTCCAAAAAAAAGCACAATTCAAGTTGAATGATTAGAAGTTGTTTAGTAATGCTTAGGAACTACGAGTAAAATTTGACATTGAAGAGTTACATTTTTTTTTAAAGTCTAGATATATTTCAAATATGTGATATGTAAAAAATACAGGGGATTGAAAGAGGAATTTTATTGCATCAATTTTCTAATTTCTGATTTAATTGCTTATTGGGTGAGTTTAACTGAAGTGTCGTGTATATAATTTTTGGGTGAATTTGAATTATTTTTGCAAAAGTGGGTGATTAAATTGGTGAATCATTAGAAAGGAGTAAAAGAAATATGACTTTGTGGCCTTTTGAGTAAGTTTATGATGGATCCAGAAAGGGGTTTTATCAAAATCAAGTAAAATGAGTTCTTTTGTATGTAATCATGATAAAGTTGTCAAATTTTACATGCAAGCAGATGAGGTTGTTTTATCATTGATAATTGAATGCAACTAACAAGGGCAACTAAAGTACTCAACTAACTAATCAGCAAAGTTACCTATCTGCTATATTGGACCCAATTAAGGTTACTAGCTTGCTGCAATTTTACCAGTTGCTAAGCAACTAACATATTGTTATATAGTTGAATCTGTTCCTTTGTTCAGGAAAGAAAAAGTAAGGGATGAAAAATTTGAGATTTCTATTAGCAATTTCATTTAAAATCTAAAAATGTGATTATTGATTGTTAATATGAATGTAGTATATATTTAACAGGATTCCCTTGTGTTATCCGTGGCTCAAAGATACTTGACATTAAGATCACAGTATTCAGTACAATTATTATATTATCTTATCACTTTTGAATTTTGATTGTTCTTAAGGTATTATTGAGAAATTAGTTCATTTAGGCCCTTTTTAGTTACAATAGGCTAATTCTACTGCCTCTTGTTTTAGGTGGCTCATATGCACTCTTACTTCTGAAATAAACCTCAAAACCATGATCGACCTTTGCAGGCACGGAAGAAGTTTCTAGTCGGAACAACTGAAATCGCAAGATAAATATACAGGAAATGTATTTGGTTCCTGGACCAGATTGGGAACAAACACTTATGCTTCTATAGATTTGGTATTTGTTTGACTTAGTTATTTATTTGTATTATTGCACATAGCAACCAAATACTTTATAGGGATTTTCCCCATATACCCTGAGTTTTAGACTAATAACTTATATACCTCGTTTTTTAGAAACAGTTCAATATACCCCTCACAATAGAAAATATTACTAAATACCTTATGAAGCAAAACACGTTAATAATTAAACACCGTTAGGATTAAACTCATAATAACCACTATCATTAATTAAAACACTTAAACTAACATATTACCCTAAACAACCTAAATTTCTCTAATTAAAACAATCAATTCTCTTCTCTTCCTTCTCCTCCTTCCTATCTCCACCACCAGTACACCATAGCTTGTGCACCTACGAGCACAACCCTTTCGCTCGCCTGATATGCAACTCCAACCCTTCGCTAAAGTCGGCCTGCGACACCACCCTTTAGCATTGCCACCCGATCTGAACCACACCCCCTTCGCGCGCCCTGAGTTGCGACCCCCACCAACCTGTCGTCGAGACAGCAGATCGCGACCTACCCCATTCATCAAAAATTCGAATTTTTGGATTGGGGGGGGTGAGGCTTTGTGCGCATAAAAATTTGATTTAAAGGATGATTCCTATTATGCCAACATCATCTTAACGAACCCATTATAACAAGAGGACACAAACATATGGTATGAAATTGGGACGAAATTGCTGGAATTTTTTGGGTTTTATTGATGTATTTTTTTGGTGTGGATGATGGAAGTTGGTGATGGTGGTGTTAAAAGGACTAGTGCCGACATAATTTACAGGAACGAAGGAGGCARCAACATTCTCTCAGTTGATATCAATGGGAGGAATCAATAAAGTCGTTAAGAAATGTCTAATTACAAGCCTSGGTGCCATCCTTCAAACTCACCTTTTAATCCCTCTTGCTAGATTCTRAAGATAGGAAGAACGAAGGAGAGAGAAAGATACTAGTTAGGAGCAATGGAGGAGAGAGAATCAATTAGGAGTTAAATGACTTGAATTAGGGGTTAWTTGGGGAAAAAGAGTAACGRCGTTAGCTTTTSCGTTAGAATAAGGGTATTTGAGTTATTTTCCTTAACCTCAGGGGTATATGAGTTGTTTCTAAAAATACGGAGGTATATGAGTTATTAGGCTAAAACTCATGGGTATATGGGGAAAAATCCCTACTTTATATAATAGTGAAATTGATGGTTGAAGATGACGTTTTTCTTATTGAATTATTCTTCTTACAGGGTGAAGCATGTAATAACAGCAATTGTAAAATGTGATTAGTTGAGTCTTGAAGAGCCTTAGGAATGAATCAAGAATGGTTGAGTTTATATATAATTGTACAAAATTAAGTTTGAATATTTGATTCAATTGGTTAATTTGGATTTGTGGTTACCTTCAAATCAAATGTGTTTCTTCACTTTGGTCTTTTGGTACTATTGGTACCAAGAGATTATTGACTTGATGAAATAACCATTTTCTTATGTGGTTTTAGAAGTTTCTATAGAGTGCCAATGGGTGACCCAAATTAAACTTGCGTAGGGCAAACACAGGGACAAGGCCAATGTACTAAGTTTTTTAAAACTACGGAGCACATAATTTAGATCGACTTTGTTCACGAAGTTCCAATCATATATTAATTTGTGTTGTTATTTTTTCTTCTTGCAGGTACTACTTTATGTGGAAGTAGAAAATATATTGTTAGAATTAATTTCTTTCCATTGTAATAGATTGGATCATCATGGTAGCTTATGTAGTCAAGGAGTTATATATAACTCTCTTTTTTATATTGACGAAATGGTTTTTATTTAGTACGTACTGTATATATATCTTATGACAAGTTTGAACTTATGATTTATATATAATAGATAAATCTTAGCTTATTAATTAGCACAACTATCTTGTAATTCTTTTAGCATTTTTTTTTACAGGATATAAGCAATTATATATTTTTATATCGCATTATGATAGTAGATAGTAACATCTTTCGTGTCAATTGCAATCGGCACAATAGAATCAGATGATAATGAATTATACTTTTCGTGACAATTGTAATTGATGTAATARCAATCTCATATATAATAATAACAGTCTATTAGTGAGAGTAAAATCGTCACTAACTGATAAATAGTGTTGATTGCAATGATTTTGTTAGCTTCTTGAAGGTGTAATCTGTTATTATACAAATTTGCATTCATTGTAATCGTCACAACAACTCGACCCGATAAGTGCTAGTCTTTCGTGGCATTATTTACTGAACTACCAGCTAATTCTGTTATTATCGCTTCGTATATATGCTACGGAAAACGAAGCCTCTTGTATCAGATAGCTTTTATTACAGGCTTTGTGTTGATTACAATCGCCACGAAAGCCCTAATAATCGCCACGACAAACCCTTTTTAGTTTATGTGTGCACCACACACGTGAACAGGTTAGTGACAGAATAATAGTTTTTCTACTGACACTACTAATCTTCGTCGTCGTACTATAATCACTTCTTAACCTGTTTATCATTTTATTTCCTATATTTTTAGAATATCTTTATTATATAATATGTCGTTCTGTAAATTTTATGTTTCATGTCAGTATTTAGAACTTCACTTCTTCTTCACCCTCTTTTTGGCTATCATCAAATAAATAAAATTCAGATGAAGTTTTTTTATTTAAAGTGAACAAAAATAAATTAATGTGAAGTAGAACTATAAACAAATCGTATTCCTTATTTTATAAACTACTAATACTTACATTAGTAGTTTAATATGGTAATAGTTTGGTAGTTGTAGTGGCATCGTCATAACAACATTCTTTATAGAAGTTTAGAGAGTTGATTCGTATCTCGCTACCAATTATTCTAGAAACTCCAAAATTTTGCTTGCTAACTTAAAGTCATTTCTTTCTAATTAATATTATTACAATACTGTACCCCAAACCTAAATTAACATAAGATAAATTTTGTTTTTGTAATCTTTGGTGGAAGGGTTGAAACCATTTGTTTTTTTTTTAGTCCTAAGAGATTCTAATGAAATATGGGTTCCTATTATTTGATGTATTTTTCTTTCTTCTCATTTTTATTGGTAGCCAACACAAAAAGAAGAGTAAATAATTTAGAAAGAAAGATTATTTTAAATGGTCTATGGTTTTTCTTGTTAGAGAGTCTATTTTGTTAGTCCATTTCTTGTCTCTCCTTCTTCCCGATGGTTCTCTTAAAGCATCTCTCCTCATTTCCTCAGCTTCTTTCTCTATATCCTTTCTGCAGGATCAGTATTCATCATCTTCTCATTTTTGTTGTTATTCAACAGTTTTTAGAAGATTTCTTTCTTTCTTTCAGATTTCTCCCTTTTCGCTCTGGTGCTTTATAAACCACTGTGATCAAGGCGAACTCTCAACACCTCTCTGTAGATCTTTCCTAAAGTGCTAGATTAGTAGAGTTGTTGTTATTAACACCATGCATTTGCATCCTATTGTTCGTGCCGATGGATGGATTTCCAGTGAATACGTTCTTCTTCTTTTGTGTTTTGGCTACCTGGAACATATGGTTATAAGTAAGTATCTAAGTTTTCATTAGCATAAAATACTAAACTTTTTTTATTGTAGAATTTTTTTTCTGTATTTTCATTTTGCTAAGTGGGATTTTTAAGGTCCTTACAGTATATTTGTTTTTTTATTTTTTTTCTGTTGTCTTGTTTTCTCCATTTTTATTTTCGTTGCATCTTTCATTGTGTGTGAACCTCTTAGACTCTCTTCTCATACGTATGTCTAATGAGGGTACTGCTATATTTTCATTTGGATTAGCTTGCGACGTTTTTTCTGAAATAGTATTCAGTTATTAACTCCATACATATTTATGAATGCTAACCTCACGTAAGATAAGTTGTGTGTTGGTCGTGTTTTGCTGTTTTTCTTTGAAGTGTGTATTGTGTTTTTTTTTTTATATTATGGGTCCCATAACATTTATGAATGATGGTTGTTAATATCTGGTGCTTATGCTGATTCTTTTGTCTTTCGAAAGACCTAATCGCTAAGGGCTCTCTTTGTTTGTCAACTCAGTCTTATGCTGAGGCATTCTTTTTTCCCTTTGTTACAAAGGAAGTAATTTTAGTGTTTCTTCGTGTCTTGATCGAGTGGTCGTACTGTGCTATTGAATGCGTAAAGCGTTTTTTAAACACAAGAGGGTCGAAGAGCTTGCTTGTCATGTCAAGAATTCGAGAATCTAGGCGAAGTTGTGCCTGATTTGGGCTCTTCCGAAGCCTTTTGCCTTCCCAACTATTAAACTTACTACAGTTTATATGTTTCATATATTGTGCGAATTGATTTTGTGTCTCGTGTTGAACTCGCATCTGCCACATATTGTAATTTACTTTGAATAATAATAGATAATATAAGGAAGCATGTGAAGAAAACAAGGTGTTATCGATAATAATAACCTAAAGTATTTCTGTGATCAAATCTTAGCCGAGAGATGTCTGTAATTGAAAATCATTTAAGTTTGATGGCGTAGCGATTTGTTTTGTTTGAACTACATATTGGAACTAGTGAAGGCGAAACCTAACAAATCTCCTCAACCTATTTGAAAGATATCAATATCTAAAAAAATAAAATTACCTATTCGCTGTTTGTTTGTCGTCTTATAAATAATGATGTTCACTTATTGTCTGCATTCTGTCTTTATGTTTGCACCGTCTGTTCTTTGAATAAATGCCCCCGTACAAGACTGTATATGGTCTGTTCATTACCTATAGGGGCGTGACGCGATTTAGATATATGGTTTATGGTTATTCGCCTTTATTTTTATTATGGTTTTATATGTGTATCCTATATAAGAATTTGACGACCAATTAAGGTTCATTTTACTATGCATTGATGTAATTAGTAAGCATATGCGTTCTGCCTTAATGTTAATGAGGTGCTGCACGATAGTTGCATATTTCGCTGGTCACCTGCTAATTGTAAGAGAGACGCAGATGATGCAGGATATCAGCTGGAGCATATGTGTCACCTTTTGTTCTAATGTTAAGAGGCGACGCTGATTAGAAAAACTAATAGCAAAATTTCTAAAAATGGTCGAGAACTGTATTTAAAATAGCCCTAAACCAATAAATAATATATTAACGTAAGATTTATATCAGGAAAACGTAGAGATAAATAAACAGTATAAAAAACGCAAATAAATGTTTAATTATTAATATAATGGAAAAATATGAATCCAATATCTAAAAAAATGAATTGAAACGATGTAAGATTATAAAATATAGAATTTAAAGTGGATTAGAAAAAAAGCAACACTAGAGATTTATTCATACAAACTCCGTAGATCTTGAAACAAAAATTTAACCTCAAGCGCTGGTAATTATACGGTTTTGTTTGATTACGAATACCCCAAAACTTGAAACAAAAATTAAATTTAATACGTAAAAAAAAATCAACCCAGCCAAACCTTAATTGTTGTAGCAGCTCTAATTCACGAATTGCTCCAAATTCGTCAAGCAATTGTTGTTGAAACCCTAAAACGAAGGGACACAGCAACGTCGAACATCAAAGCCCCAAAAAATCCAAGCCATTAACATCAAAACAAATCCCTAAAATTTAAAATAAAAGCCCCAAAAAATCGAATCAAAAACATCAAAGAAGAAAATCGGGGGRAAAATTGAGAACAAACAAAAACCCCTTCTAGAAAAACCAAGATCTCTTTGTAGCTAAAACTTTAAATTAATGAACGGCAAAGAAATGTAAAACAAGAAAGATAAAGTGAGAAGAAAGAAGTCAAGATGAATTGAAATAGAGAATAAGAGAGATAAGAGAGAATTGTAGAAAGTGGGTGTCTAGTGTCATAGGTAGGCTTTATCAAACATTAAATAGATTTTTTTAATCAAAAAATTATTAAAGGAACCAGTTTTGGATACAACATGTTTCTTATAAGAATMTAAGAAATAGGTTGGTATTTGTACAAMTTTTAATTTTTGAAATTTTGGTAATACACCTAAYGCGTCACATATTACATTAGAGGCGACGCGATAAGTAATACACCTAACACGCCACATATTACATTAGAGGCGACACGATAGCTTTATGGATCGCATATATATATTACATTAGAATCGACGTGATAGCTTTATGTGTCGCATATTACATTAGAGGCGACGCGATAGGTTAAAACACCTAAAGCGTCCCATATTATATTAGAGGCGACATGATAGGTTAATACACCTAACGCATCATATATTACATATTTACATTAGAGACGACGCGATAGGTTATATCTAACGCGTCATATATTACATTAGAGGCAACACAATAGGTTAACATATC
>SNQN01002844.1:0-10000 GCA_008642245.1 Bassia scoparia
GGTGGAAGGTGAAGAAGATGGGAGAATGGAGGAGATGAGCAAATGAGGAAGACGTAGATGGAGGTGAAGAAGCACGAAAAGCAAAGTAATGACATAGATTGTAATTCTCAAGTATTGGAGGGGTAGTATGGTAATCATCATTTGGATGAAAACCAAAACTCCCACATTTATGGTGTATGGGATAGCATATGATGATAGAGCTACACGTACACATGCACAATATCTATTGAGTACTATTTTTCCGTTCGTTCATCTTCCTTTGTGTGTGTGTGTGCATTAGTTAGATAGAAATTAACCAAATCTCAATCTATTACTCGTCATTGTATGATTTTTACCCATGGCAACCGAATTGAACAACGCCTAAAATAAATCAAATATACTTCCTCTGTAACGGAATAAATACAACAGTTGTATTAGCACTCATTTCAATGTAAAATAAATCAATAGTGGGTGATGTGATGAATTAGTGAAGTGCTCCAAAAAGTAAAAGGAGCGAAATAATATGACAAGAAAAAGACGAAACAATTAGTAAAAGTGGTCATAAAAATATGGCAATTTTGTCATTATCCAATTATAAAAAGTGTTGTAAATTTTATGCTACGAATGGAACATATCAAGTATCAACATAAGAGCACGAGGGGACGATTGAGTGCAAGATCTTCTATTTAGAGCTAGCACAAGGGGGTCTAAACAACATGCTTTTCATATCATCGACAACAATGACTAAAATAAAAAGGTTGGCTTGTGGGTTGTGGGTCACTTTTGAGCATTTATCTCTTCTCTGCAATCCATTTGAATATTCACATCTTAATTATAACCAAAATAAAATGTTCATCATAACCAAAGTATTATTAATTATTTATTTTTTTAAAAAAAAGCAATAAAAACTTAACACTTGTCATTGTATGATAACAATGCTCTCATACSCATCAGGCCAATCACTGCCCACCACCCACAAATCGTAGCTGAATCCACTAAGACGAGACAAAAATGGGGCGAGTTTCCTATTTAAACCACCGCGTGCACTAGCATCTCTGCCTAAAATTTAAAACTAGACCACCAAACTGAAATCAGCTAAAACGAAAGCAGTAGGTTGGTAATTTGTATAGTACCAAATCATTGAATCAATGGACAACACTCACAACAGATTGACAACTTTTCGTTAGTTGAAGACTTATACAATTTGAATTCGATGGCCTGGCCCAAACTGCCTAAGCATTTATAAAGCCCATATAATGATAGTCCACGTAATGAAATATTGGGCCATGTACCAATAAACAAACAAAGCCGATGCTTTATATATTTTTTTTTGTGCTAAGAGAACACAAGGGCGGAGATGAGAATCGATCTCGGGGTTTCCTGGAATCGGGAAGGAAGTTTTAACCACTTGACCTTTAACCACAACGCCGATGCTTTATACGAGTACTTTTCTTTCAAAAGTCGTTGAGTTCTCAACTTAATGATTAAGTCGTTAACAAATCGAATTCCACAACCACATGATACGTAATTTTTCAAGTTAAGAACAACTCAAAGGGATATTCTTAAAACTCCGAACATCAAATTTACATCATTTCTACCTTCAAAAGAAGAAGTTAGATTAATTATTTAAGCAAAGAGGAAAATAGAAACGATATTGCTAATGGACGCCCTGGGGCGTTAGATAAGTTATAAATATATTTCTAAAATGACATTAAACTTGGAATACATTCCAAATTCACACGTTAATCGGTGTAATTAATGTTTATATTCATTTAATATTTCCATTTTTGCTATCTTATCTAACGCCCTAAGGGCGCTTGTTAGCTTTTGCCAAATCTCTATTATATAAGTGAAGGGGGGAGGAAGATGGTGTCCCCCCTTCAAAAATACAATTTTACCCTTAATGAAATTAAATGCTCTTTCTATAAAAAAATAAAATTAAAATTAAATTAAAGGTCCATTGTCATATTAATGCAATTTTCTAATTCTTGCCAATATATATTGAAGATGGAATATCCCTTTAAAAAAATATTGAAGATGAAATAAAAATTTGAAATTTCAATTAAATGTTCAATGAAGTTGAATTATTGTTTTATACTAGACATGTTAGAAATGAAATTGTGCATGAAAAAATGAGTAAAAATTAGTTGGACGATGTAACTTAATTCATAGAGGGAAAACGAAAAATTTAACATGAATTTTACTAATACTTAATATCTTAACCTAACTATAGGTTAATTATCATTTAGTATCGTATCTCTCTATAGTTAATCAAACTTTTCTACTTTATCAAAATTATACACAGTTTTTTCCACTTTATTTAAGCACAAGTTTTCCTCCGTTCTATATATCTCACTTTTAATATTATATTTGAAAATTTGTTTACAAACAAACTACAAACACAACATTGATCAAAGATGTAATAACAAATAAAATTAAATTTAATACTAATGTTTGTAACACGAACAAATAACTAATTGATGTTTACAAATACGTTAGTTTGACATGATGCACGCATAGCGTGCAAAAAAAATACTAGTAGAAAATAGAAGGAAGAGTTGTTTTTGGAATATGTAAGGTGTGATTCAAAATTAAGTGTTTTTCTTAGGGAAGTGAAAGAGTATTAGTATTATTGAAAAATATGAAAATTAAACTCATTAATGGCTTACAATTTACAATGTTCAACACCTAAATCCAGTATTATTGTCTTTAAAAAAAAATCCAGTATCATTGTGTCAATATAATATAATGGATTGACTTAGACCCCATCGACCTTTCATGGCCAATTATTATTGTGTCAATTTACAATGTAAGTGGCCAACAATGACCATGTCCGGATGTGTTTTTTTTTAAAAAAACGAACAGAACAGATCAATAATCACATACAAATTCATTAAAAATAGTTGCATTCATAAAATCACCCGAAGTACAAAGTAGAAATTTGACTGATTAAGACGATCACATAAAAGCGTAACAATGGAAAATGCTATTAGAGTACGTACGTGCTCCATTACAACAACTACGGAACTTATTTCGTTCAACTGGATTGTTAAACGAAGTTCGCTTTTACTAGAATCAAAATCCACGTTTCGAGCAAACTTCTCAATATGTCATTTAATTCTCCCCCTCCCTAACCACCCACCAACACAAGTACACAACCCTTCCAACACCAGCACCAACCGACAACCACCATCCAAGGCATCCTACCACCGGCAACCACCAACAACCACCACCCAACACCAACTAAAAACTTTGTTTTTTTAGAACGACACCAAAAAAAATAGAGTGGCGCCTTGGCTAGGCGCACCAACCAAGGCAGGTGCATTTATTTTTATGTGAATGTGCTTAATTTTTTAGGTAAATGTGCATAATTATGAGTCATTCAAAATTTGATGAAAAACCATTAACAAGAAATATGCATATAACAGATTAATCATGTCAATGCATGCTACTAATTCACTAAAAACTCCAAAACTAAATCTTCCTTACTTATTCTCCTCCATCCACTCTCCATTGTTGTTGTCATTGAGCTTATGCTTAAGAGGATACAATTCTATTAGACCATTGAAATACTTTAATTTGAGAATGATGAATATGATGATTATGGATATTTTTTCCCTTTGAGTCATCCTTGTTTGGTATTACGAAGAATAAGCGTGTATTTCAGCGAAATCGACGATAGTCACATATAAGCTATTTATATTATTGGTGTTAATGAGATGATGTTAATTTGATGATATTGATGACAATGAGTAGCACGACAATCTTGGGTAGTAATGGTGAGAGGTTGGTGATGATACAAGAAAAAATGGCATTGAACCAAAGGTAAAAAAAAAAAAAATTATCCGTAAAAAGAAGAAGGAAGAATGAATTACGTTGTCGTATACATTCGCGTAGTGTCTAATTCTTTGATTAAGCTTTATCAATATCAATCGTTGGATTATTTATTATGAAGGGCTAAGATGTCTTCTCACGTTTCTCATTTTAATGGTTATTCTCATTGGATCCTAACCCTATATATGTATATAGAATCAGGATTCAATGAAAACAACAAGTTGAATTATATGATAACGTGAAAACCAAACCAAATGGTTATATTTAACAGTTTAAGGGGTACATTGAAGGTTTAAAGGGGTACACGAGACCTGAAGCTACTATTGATGAACAGTACAAAAAACAAACCCCCAAAACACTGTAGCAACACGCGTACCTCTTTAAACCTCTAAGTACCCCATATTTAATTATAAGTATATTGCTAGATTAAATCGTGACCTTTCATTTCGAGTCCTACGGTCAAGATTAAAAGTTTCACCTAAGGTTTAGTTTTCACATGATCCTTTTTCCTATATATATATATAATATATATATATATATATATATATATATATATATATATATATATATATATATATATATATATATATAATAGTATATTATATAATATATAATATATATATAGGGTTAGATCCAATGAGAAGAACCCTAAAATGAGAAGGGTGATAAGCAATCTTGGCCCTTGATTTTTAATGGACGGCTAGGATGGTGCATAAGTTTTATAGTGAACGTGCATGAATTTTCCATGAATGTGCATTTTTTTATGAATATGCACATTATGTATTAAAATATGCACATTCATGATAAAATTATGCACATTTACCTTTTTTGGTGAAATAAATCTTGACCTTCCATTCAAATCCAACCATCAAGATTGCTTCTCACGCTTCTCATTTTAAGAGTTCTTCTCATTTGATCCTAAATATATATATAATATATATATATATATATATATATATTATTATATATATAATATATATATTATATATATATATATATTATATATATATATATTATATATATATATATTATATTAATATATATATATATATATATACTAATACTAACAACAAAGAAAAAAGAGGCTTAGCGGGTACTGTTCATAATGACAGTGGCGTGCCGAAAATGCTCCTCCACCCCCAAATGTATATAAACTCCATTTGCTTTTTGACATTTTCCCGCTCTTTTCACCCCTGCTTTCACCTCTCATTTTCGCCTGGTTTTCCACTACGATTGTTCCCCTTCATATTTGGCACTCATTTTGTGAGCGTCTACATTTTGCGGGCGGTCATGGGTGTTGGTGTTGAGTGGTATCTTGGTTGGTCGCCGATGATGCTGCCCGCATGCGACCCATGGGGCCCGAAAAAGGGTGTGAAGGGAGGGGGGTGTCGTTGGATTAGTAGTGGCGGTGTGAGGTTCATTGGCCCCTTGTGGTTTTGATGGGGTGGTTTGGCGGTTGGATTTTGGGGGATCGTTCAACCTTCAGGTAGGTGGTTCTTTTTGCTGTGTTTTAGTGTGGAATTAGGGTTTGAATTAATTAATTAGAACTAGGGTTCGAATTAGGGATTTTCTTGCTCGAATTAATGGCTGAATTAATTGAGTATTAGGACTTTGATTATGGGTTTAGATGTAGGGTTTTGATTATTCATTCGATTTTTTTTTGTTGTGAATTAATTGAATTTTAGCCCTATTGGGAATTTGAAATTAACAAGTCGCTCATGTTGGTTTTGTATGGATCTTAGTTCTTGAAATCTGTTTCTGATTGATTTTCTGTTTATTTGATTAATGTCATCAGTGATTTGCTGAAACGGGCTTGTTTGATTGCACGATTAATCTGTTAAGGTTTTAATTTTTATCATTCTAAGGGGTTTTCTGTGATTTGTTGAAATTAGCTTGTTTGATTGTTGAAGGTAGTTGCAGAAACGAGAGAAAAAACGAAAACCATCATATCTGAACACGTAGAATGAATTGCAAAGCAAGCTGAAGAGCATGAGCGATTCATCAATAAGGTTTAAAATATATTTTTTGATTAGATGAAGTGTTTTGACATCTTGGATTTCAGTTGGTTTGTCTTGATATTTGCTCATTATGTTGTTTTTCTGTATACTTGTAAGGTGGTTGATTAAATGCTTAGCTGAAATTTAATGGTTTTCTAATTTTAGTCGGTTTTTCCTTTCTCCTTTCATAGCCCTAGGCGACGCTTCTCTCTTTATCCCCTCTATCTCTTGCTGCGCTACTGCTGTTGTTGCATTGCGACCCCAGTTGACGCCGTCGTTTTTGTTGCGTGGTTGTCGCGTTGTGGTTGCTCTTAATACCATTGTTAGGGTTTCGGTTTTTATAAGGTATTCTTCTTCTTGTTGTTGTTTTAGTCTAATTATTTGTGGTATTTAAGGTGCAATTTGGTTTAATAATATTTGAGAATGATTTCTGAAATATGTGTTGTATTTTTTTGGTTTTTCGATATAGGGTTTCCAAATTTGGGTTTTTGAAAGTACGTTGAAATATTCATTTTGTAAAGTGCGAAAATGGAGGTCACGAACCTCTCTAAACATGTTGCTTTGAATATTATCCTTCCATATGTATTTTCTAGCTTAACTAAAAGTCTGTTTTGCAATCTGTATTTTCCAAGAATACATTATTGATTGGATTTGGGGCATTGTTGATTGATAGTTTAGCTTGATTTGAGGGGTTAATTTTGATATTCAGGGCAAATTTTTTCATTTTGTCTTTATAATTCAAGTGCTTCTTTGATTGTTTTAGTGGCTTGATAAAGTAGAAATCTTGATGATAGCATTGATGAGATTTCAAACATTATTGATGTTATAGCTTGATTTAAGTGGTTAAATTTTGATAGATAGGGATTCTTTAATGGCACGGGAATTTAGCTTACAAATGCTTTCAATGTGAATTGGGAATCATTGATTTGAATTCAATTTGATTAAGAATCTTTTTAATGCGTCTGCTAGAATTTCTTTGTTATTGGTGATAAGAATATTCATTTGTAAGATTGATCTCATATGTATCAATGTTTTTATCAGAATGCACCTTATTTATGCCAGAAGGATGGCCTCACTCTTCAATGTCCTCGGGTAAGCATTGTGTAAGATCTCATTATGATTTTGCATCCTTCTTCTAGCTTTCTTTCTTGTTGCTCCATTACGTGTTTCCAACCGTTATGTGTGATTTTTGTTCCAAAAACAKGTTAAAGACGAGCCTTCACTTTGGGAGAATCCTTTGTCTACCACTACATCTTGGAAACCTTGTACTGAGCGTCGCAGTAATGGATTATCAGGTTAGTCAGTAGTAGATAAAATCAAATAAATGTTAAGCCTTCTCCTTTAGTGCCTGTACAATTTCCAACCACTCCAAAAATTTGAGTTCCTTCCAAATTTCAATGTTGTCATGGGCTAATGATTTTTTCCACCAGTTGCTATTTACAAAAGGCACTATGTGTCGTCATAGTACTTATACATCTTTGTTCCATGTATATGTGTCTAAATTTGTTACTGCAGTCCAACTCTACTTGTATGAGAATGTTTTAGTCTGATGTGGGATTAATCATTTAATCCACCTTATTTAAACAAAATTAATTAGTGCTGAAGACACAAAAATCATTGTTCAAGTTTGTTATTTTTTATATCAAATTTTCTTGTCGATTTTTGCAGTTCCTCCTGCGGAGAATGAAACAAACGGATATATATTTATACACGCAGAAGGTGGTCTAAATCAGCAAAGGATTGTTGTAAGTCTCTGGTTTATATCCCTTGCAATACTCTTTGATTGTCACATACTCACATAGTCACATGTATACTGTATTTAAGCTGTTTGGTTGAGTGAATCATGCAATAGACCAATAGGAGAAAGATTCAGCTGGATATACTTGTTTTTACAAGTTTTTAGACTAACATTTGAACGTATGTGAATTATTGTAAATTCATATAGTTTCTACTTTCTACATTGGTTCTTTACCTTTTTTTTATTATTTTTTTTGACTTCTACCTTCAATTGTATGTTTTGTTTACTATGATGACACATTGAAGTGTTTCTTGGATTATCGAAGTCATATATAATTCTTTGAATTTGGTGTCAATTAATTACTGGTTGACTTGATAGTAGTTTATAAAGGGCTATTCAATTTAAGTCTGGCCTTCATCTGCATGGGTCTGTGGGTGGGTGGATGATGTTGGGATAGGATGAGGGGGGTGTCTCTATGTTTTAAAGATTGTTTTATTGTGCCAGTGCTTTACCATTTCCACACAGAATGGTTATTTGATTTTGTAAGAGAAGTCCTGTATATTGAATATTTGTTGTGTCTTCTTCAGGAATTTTGAAGATATATTTGATGTTGATCATTTTATTGACTACTTAAAGGATGATGCGCCAATTATTCGTTATATTCCAGAGTGGTTCACTGACAAAACGGAGTTGTTCACAAGCATTAGGTTCGGTTGCTTCTTTAAATTATCTCCAATCAAGTTCTATTCTCTGCCTTTTGCATTTTTGTTCATAAAAGTGAGTCTTCTTCTGAAGGTAGTTAATAATCACGTGTTAATGAAAGAAGATTGTGTAGCTCACTTTCTAGAACAAACTCTTATGTATTTCCCATGAAAGTACCTTCTTTATTTGTGAATTGAATCGGAACATAAAGGTTTTTTTTGTCAAATAGTATACAAACCTTTAAACACAAAGTACTTGGAGGCTGTGGTGAGTAAARCTTTGAGCATCTTCACCTGGAATAAGACCTTGTTTATGTGCCATGAATCCCATGATGACTTTTCAAGTTTCAGTCACATGACTATGAACTATGACATGACTAGATCCCATATCATTTTGCATTATTCTTTGGAGTTTAATTAGCTAGCTTAAAATTTTGAGGGATATGTATCAGTTTGCATTATACCTTGGAGTTTAGTTGTGAGGCAGATTGCAGAATTTTGACCACACTATGACTATGATGCAAGTTCTTGTAGCGACAAGGGTTCCTATGAGTTTATAGAAATTTTAGGCTTTAATTAAAAAGATATGAATCAGACATCTTTCGCTTCTGAATCATCGAAGCAAGAATCCTTATGTCATAGACAAATCTTCAAAGAAAGAAATTTGAAAATTCTTTTAGGATATCAGATTGATTGTTTATAAGGATTTTTATTTTTGTGGGTGTATACCATGTATGCAATGAATTTAACTCCTTAGGCCTAGCTAATCTTACATTAAGCAACCCTTGAAAAGCTATTTGAACTAATTAGCAAAGGTTGATCTTTCTCACATGTAGACCATCCTTGTAAATTTAAATTCTTTGTATAACTCCATTGCATATTTAGTTCACTTTAGCAAGCAATAAAAACATTTGTACTACAATTTGTGGAATTGTTAAAAAATGACTATAGTAGAATTTTGCCTTCTCGTCATTAGTACTCCATTAATCCTCGGTTATTATTTGGCAAAAATAAATACGAATATAGATAAATTGTGACGTATGACAGAGTGGAACACGGTGCGCACACAGTCCTCTGGATTACACCATATGTTTATTGCTTTGCATCATGATAAATACATTGATATACCTGATGTCTCTTTTTGACCAAAAACACTTTGACATTAARCATCGTCAATGAAGTATTTTTTATATATACTTCATCATTTTGTATGCATTGAAAGCTAATCCAAATTACTTTGTATTAGATTATTCGCAAATGACAATATCATACTTTAAAGTGGACCACGGCGCGCATTTCATACACAAAGCAGGAAAATATGTTCCGAAATGGACTAAAAGCAGGAAAATATATTCTGAAAGTGGACCACGGCGCGCAAATGTTACACTTTAATTAATGGAATCTATTATGAAATATACTAAAATGCTATGGAGGTGACACGGGAAAATATATGAGATGTCGAGATGGTGATTTCATACACAAAGCTTTAGACAATGTTACTTGAACATTAAAGTCAGAAGTATGAAGAAGCTTGTATGAATAAATTCTGATGTATTTTTTTTAGTGATGGATTTGTTCATTTTTGTCTTTGCGACAAATCTGTTTTAACACGATTGTTCATTCTTCTTTCTATATTTTCAGTTTTTTTTGTTCTCTTCTATGATTTTGTAGTATTCTCTATTCTATGAGTGATTGATTCAATTTATTGATTATACTACCTTAACATACATGGAAAATGGACGTTAAATCAT
>SNQN01002844.1:23629-34113 GCA_008642245.1 Bassia scoparia
AATTCAACTAGAATTAATAACATCAAATTCGATCTAAATTTCCAGCATGAAATCGATTGTAATTCAATCACATTTCTAGCAAGGAAATTCAGTACAATTTCTAGAGAGAATTCAGTAATTTTAAGCAGATTTCGAGTTGAATTTCAGTGAATTTGGGAATTTCGAACACTAGCTTACGAATGATAGATCTCCATTTTTCGCCAGAATTGGAAAACATGGAGTTGTGGGCAAAATAAGATTCAAATCTTACCTGTTCGATGTTGTTACAGGGAGAAGCAGATCCGTGTGCTCGAATTTGATAGGATATGGCGAAGAATTGAGATCAAAATTTTAAAGAGTGGAGAAGATAAAATGAAGAAAAATTTCGTGGAGGAAAGAGGAATTTGGGAAAGAATTAAAGATGAAAATGAAGAAAAATTCTCGATGGAGAAGAGGAAATTGGAAAGAATTAAAGATGAAATGAAAGAAAAATTTCCTGAAGTAAGATATGGCGAAAGAGTTTTGAGAAGAGAGAGAAAATAGACGTTGTGAGGAAAGTGATGAATGAATGAGAGGAACGCCTAGAAGAACCGTATTAAATTAAAAAATAAGGGTACAAGGGTGGTCCCGGGCTAACTTTTCATCTCATGCCAAACAAAGAGATCGGGATAGAAAAAACCGGTTTTCTTATCACCACCATACGAGACCGGTTTTTTACAATGCCCGGTTTTCTTAACTTAATAAGCCGGTTAAGCAGTTTACTTCCACCGATCTCCTAAATATTGGTGCCATATCAATTTTAATGTAGTAGTGACTATATAAACAACAATTCTCTCCATTTCAAAACACTCAAAGAACACAATCTATCTAATCGTAAATAATCTAATAATAACTCTTTTACTAAAGCAATCCCCATCTCCCACATTTTCCCTCCCAAATTTCCCTCCCAAACACACCTTATTATATTATTTGCATAAAAAAATTAAAAAATCATTAAATGAATGTTAAATAAATGTGGGTGGTTTGAACTAAAATTTATATATTAGTAATTTATACTTCATATAAAACTATAACAAAAATTTAAACAAAAGCTTTTATTAATTACAAATTTAAAAAGATAAATTTTGATTTAATTTAGAGTAATTGTATTTTATTTAGAACCGAGCAAATAATGCTCTGGGATATTTCTGAGTGCTGTCTACATATAGAGTACTATATTATGTATATCATTTTTTGTTTTTGTTTTCCTTATATTGAGCCCACAAGGGAAGTAAAATTAGGAAATTGAAATGGAGATTTCCATACATTGTGTTATGAAGTTCTTTATCTTGAACTAAAAGCCAATGCCTCAATCATCGATATTATGTACGGATACTCTGCATTTATTTTATAATATGGGTCTATGATGAGGTATATATTTATTCTAAATTTATTATTTCCGTATAAAAAATGCACCGCTATGCACGCATGCGCTGCACAAAATACTAAGCTGAGTAATCCTTATCTAAGCAAACTTTATTGGGTAAATTTTTTCCCTCCTAAGCCTGCATTTTTTTTTAGTTTTTATTTATTTATTTTTAATTACTTCCACAAATAAAATCAATGCTAATAAACATTTTCCCCAACCCCATGGCTTCAATTCCCATAGCTTTTTTTAAATTGTATTATATGTATTTTCATAACTTATCATTTTTTCATTCAATGTTTAATTTTTATTTACGGGCAATTAGTATTGTAGTCCACAAACACAAACATAAAATCGGAAAAAAAATAGAATTTTCATAAGAAACCAACTGATTGTAAATTCACATCTTAAACTTTTCATTTTTTTAAAAAACTTCCTCCCATGTCTTCAACTTCCAACTTTATTCATTCAATCTCCACAATTATGTTTAAATTAAAATTATTGGGCTTATGGTTTATAATCAATTGCAGAAAAATAATATTTACTCCGTATTAAAAAAAAGTGTTGAACACTCTTCATTATATATGTGAGACATATTATAGTTAATGCTAATGCGCCCTTAAATTTACATATATACTCCCTCCGTTTTTTTAAGTTGTTCCATAGTTTCTATTTGGGATGTTTTAAATATTTGTCCAAACCAATCTAAAAATAACTTTTCACATTTTTAACCTACTTTATTTACATCTAACATTTAATGACTTACCCCTTTCTAAAGTCAAACGTTTCATACTTTACTCAAATCTTTTCACAAACCAAAATTACTATTTCCATTAAATTCATTCACACATTTATTTTTTACCTAACTATTTTCAACCTTTTTACCCAACTTACTCAAACTATTTTTATTCAACTCAATCAACTCTTAAAAACCGTTCCATAATATATGCTAACATCTAAAAAAAACGGGAGGCCCAAAAGGGAGTATTAAGATATAAATATGTTATTAAAAAGAAATAAGTTGTAAATTCAAGACAAAATATATACTAATCGATGTAATCAAATTGATCAATTATTGGCATATTATTTCCACTTTTAGCTCTTATTAAATCAGCCCTTTAGGGCTACATTTAGCTTTTCAAAGAACATCTATTGAGAAATCCATACTACGCCATTTTATCATTCAATCTTTGCTCAATCTAACAAACCGCTGCGACGCAAAGTATTATTTAGTTACTCCAAAATATTAAGGAAAAAGCTAAATGTAGCCCTAAGGACCTGATATATAAAAGCTAAAAGTGAAACTAATATGCAATATATAATTTGATCATTTAACATTGATTAGTGTATTATGTCTTGAATTTACATATTTATATATTTTTAAGTAACATATTTATATCTTATATGTTAGCCCTAAGAACGATTTGTTAACATAACCCAAATATTAATTTAAATATATCCATCTTTTCCAATTTATTGCACACAATGCACACAAATATTTCTATTCGTTAGTGTCTACTCGCTAATAATAAATGTTACAACAATATGAGGTTGCTCAATGATTTCCCTAGTTTTTCAAGTTCCATTAGAGCAATGTTTGAATGAAGGTGGTGAATTTCCCTCGTAATGGGAAATTGCTAATTCTTATACTACCTCCGTTTCTCTTTAATTGCACCGGTTTCTAATTACGGAAATTTCACATTAATTGCACCACTTTACTTTATTACTACTTTTGGTATCTTTTTTTGGTTGAATTGACCTTTATACCCTTACAAATTTTTTAATTAACCTCTAACACTACACCCATGTGGTGGGCCCATCAACACACCTACTACCCTTCAACACACCTAATTACTCCATCAAAAAATTACATCGGAATCCGCAAAAGTCAAAGTGGTGCAATTAAAGAGAAACGGAGGTAGTATTATATTAGTTTTCATATTTTACACCCATATAGTGTATGGCAGGAACTTCAAGGAATAGAGGGAGTAAGTAAAGTATAAAACAAAGTTAGTACATATCATATCACAAGTTTCTGCCTTAGATCAGTGGTCTATGAGTTTTGTTATGTTGAGGCAATATTCAGTAGGTCGCGTGTTCGACTCCCCTTACACAACTTTTTTAAAAAAAGATTCCCTTCGTCGTCCTTGGTCCTTCATGGCTTCACTCCTCCGGTCCTTCCAGTTCCAAGTGAGTATGTATTTAATTTCATATTTTTATTTCATTATTAATAATTGATATCTAAATATGTTGTTAATTTGTTTGTTAATTGGTGAAACATATTCTGAATATTTTTCCCTTAATTTTTTGATGAGATTTATTATGAATTTATGTTATATAATATATTGATAAATGATTATTGATATATATTTTTTGTAAATAGTAATTTGATATATAATTTTGATTGATAAATTGTTTATTATAAGTGAGTAATTAATTTGATGAATGAATTGATGGTTTTATTTAAATGGGAAATTCCCATTGGTAGCTTCCAGTTTTTACGAAATCCCAATGGTAGCTTCCAGTTTTTTTTATTCCCACTTGTAGCCATATTTTAGTTAATTTATTCTAAACGTGACATAAATAGGGGTTTAGCTGTTAAGTTTTATTAATTAGCCGTTAATTGTGTTTTCCTAAGACTAACCATGGTTTATCACTAGTTTAGGGCTTTAAAAAGAACCGTTGGGTTTGTTTTTAGTTTTTGTTGGTTTAAATCTCAAGTCTGTTCATCTTCTTCTTTTTTTTCANTTAAGAGTTGATTGAGTTGAATAAAATAGTTGAGTAAGTTGGGTAAAAAGTTGAATAAGTTAGGTAAAAAATAAATGTGTGAATGAAATTTTATGGAAAATAGTAATTTTGGGTGAAAAGATTGAGTAAAGTAATGAAAGTTGACTTTAGAAAGGGGTAAGTCATTAATGTTAGAGTAAATAAAGTAGGTAAAATGTGAAAAAGTTATTTTTAGATTGGTTTGGAACAAATATTTAAAAACATCCCAAAATAGAAACTGGAACAACTAAAAAAAACGGAGGGAGTATATATGTAATCTTAAGGGCTGCATTTAGCATTACCCTATAAAATATGTCTCACATATATAATGAAAGTGTAACACTTTTTTTTTAATACGGAGTAAATATTATTTTCTGCAAATTGATTATAACCATAAGCCCAATAATTTTATTTAAAACATAATTGTGGAATTGAATGAATAAAGTTGGAAGTTGAAGACATGGGAGGAAGTTTTAAAAAAATGAAAAGTTTAGATTATTTACATCAGTGGTTTTCTATGAAAATCTATATTTTTTCCGATTATTTATGTTTGTGTTGTGGAACTACAATACTCCGTAAATAAAATTAAACATTGATGAAAAAATGATAAGTTATGAAAAATACATATATATACAATTTAAAAAAGCTTATGGGAAATTGAAGCCATGGGGTTGGGAAAATGTTATTAGCATTGATTTTATTTGTGGGAAGTAATTAAAATAAATAAATAAAAACTAAAAAAAATGCAAAGGCTTAGGAGGAAAAATTTACCCAATGAAGTTTGCTTAGTAGGATTACTAGCTTAGTATTTTGTGCACGCGATGCGTGCATAAGCGGTGCATTTTATACGGAATAATAAATTTAGAATAATATATACTCATCATACCCATATTTAAAATAAATACAGAGTAATCCGTACATAATATCGATGATTGAGGCATTGGCTTAGTTCAAGATAAAGAACTTCATACACAATAGGAAATCTCCATTTCAATTTCTAATATTTACTTCCCTTGTGGCTCAATATAAGGAAAACAAAAACAAAAAAAATGATATAAACATAAATATAGTACTCTATATGTAGACACTAGATAATCCCCGAGCATTTATTTGCTCGGTTCTAAAATAAAATACAAATTACTCTAAATTAAATCAAAATTTTATCTTTTTAAATTTGTAATTATAAAGGTCTGCTTCACCTCCGGTCTTCCAGTTCCAGTGGATATTATAATTTCATCATTTTTATTTCATATTAATAATTGATATCTAAATGTTGTTAATTTGTTTGTTAATTGGTGAAACATATCTGTATCTTTTCCCTTAATTTTGATGAGATTTATATGAATTTGTTAATAATATATTGATAAATGATATTGATTATATATTTTTTGTAATAAATTATATTAATTTGATTTGATAAATTTTTATAAGTGCAGTAATTAATTCTGATGAATGAATTGACTGGTTTTATTTAAATGGGAATTCCCATTGGTAGCTTCCAGTTTTTACGAAATCCCAATGGTAGCTTCCAGTTTTTTTTATTCACTTGTAGCCATATTTTAGTAATTTTATTCTAACGTGAATAAATAGGGGTTTAGCTGTAAGTTTTTTAATTAGCGTTAATTGTGTTTTCTAAGCACTAACCATGTTATCACCTGTTTAGGCTTTAAAAAGACTGGTTTGTTTTTAGTTTGTTGGTTATAAATCTCAGTCTTGTTCACTTTTCTTTTTTTTCAAGTCATGGCTTGTTTATTTGATTTTTTCAAGTCTCCATTCATCTCTCACACCTCTGATTGTTATTTCATGCAAAATTAAGCAATCATACAATCAGATCTACAGCAATGAATTTATTTTTGTTGTACTAAGCATGTTCTTCTGGTTGAGAATAATATTGGTAATACAGCAAAAATTACTGAAATTAAGCCTGAAAATTATTAAGTCGAAAATTTAGGACAAAAAAAATTTCTTATGCATCTAATTAGTGTGACTGCTTTACAAATTAACAAAATCAATTGAAGCTTGAACTGCTGAGTCAAAAAAATAATCAGAAATAAGCATCAGAACTGTTACTATAGTCCGATTGCTTCAAATTGCCAATTTAATAGGTTTAACATAAACTTAAAAAACATGAGAAATACATTCTATGCCTTCTTCTTCTTGAAGCTACTGTCTTGTTGTTGCTGGTCTTTTCGTTTTTCATTGGTTTTGGTGCAATGAGCAATGTAGCCTTGGTGAGCAGCAGGTGCATTTTGTTGACAGTAGGTGCATTTTTGTTGAGCAGTAGGTGCATTTTGTTGAGCCAAGTAGCAGATGACTCTCCCATTGTTCTCCTTTGTGAGCCTGTAGTCAGTCCACCCTTGCATGTCTTGGTGTTATGTACCAAAGTTGCCCATTTGCGTCGCACTCGCAGTTTGCTCCTTTTAGTTTTCCTCTATCTCCTTCCCCTATTTTTTTTTTTTTTCTTCCCTTCTTTTCTCTGTTCCCTAGCAGGTTGCCCACACCTCTCTTCAACCAGCGTGGTTGGATTGTTGGGCAAACTCAGTATCAAGCCATCTGTCCATTTGGATGGCTTGATGAAGCACCATAAAGCCATTTGTTGTAGACACCAGAATAAGCTTGATGCACAAACTTATGTGGATCCAAACCAGCCCCAATAGGGCCCCATCATTCCATCGTTTGCATGGAATCCACACAGTTCCACAGATTGCAGGCACAAACTCCAATATCAAGCTGACAGTAGGGTGGCTTCTTTCCATCAATAACTTCATACTCTCCATTACCTGATTGATAGCTCGCATGTTCTTGACTGTGTGCAAGTGTTTGGACTCCCTAAGTCTCCTAGAGCTTGTAACACACTGCTAGCCTGGTTGTTGCGCAACCCTATTATAGATCAAGCTAGAGCACTTAGGTCTTGGAACAATTTTCATAAAGAGCAATATCTGTTGTCAATGGGCACATTGCTTCACTTAAAAAAATAGGAAAAGCCAGGGTTTGAGGTATTTTTCGGATTTGCTTCTCAGAATTCTCTAGGTTTCATGACAACATCAACAGACTTAACTTTCAACATCATTATAACACATCGGTATTCATCACCCAGAAATGGAACCTCAGACAATATATCAGCCATATTTCACTTAAACCAATTGACACATTCAAATATCAACATAACACATCAACAATTCAGGTCAAAAATCAAAAAAATAACATGTGTAGGAATGAATTCTGAACCATCAAGTTAAATTCAAAATAAATTGGGGAAAGAAATTCAATCAGTCGACTAAACAATAAAAAAGTACAACGATCAACAAACGATCAACATGGCAAACATCAAACAAATAGCAAACAACTTAAACTTTGGGAAATAAATTCAAAACCATTAAACATCAACAAGATATCAAACAACTAATGCGAAAATAGCGAAGGAATTATCAAAGACTAATGGTAATCGGCAAAATTGGGGAAAAATTTCAAACGATTAAGCAGAGCAACAATCATCGACTAAAAACATGCAATTTCAAAAAAAAAAATAACCGAATACTTACATGAGGAAAAATTTCGAGTACCATACCTTCAACTGATTCCAGATTGAGTGCAGAAGTTCGAAGAGTTTGAGAGAAGATTGAAGTTTCAGGATTGAGAGTGTTTGAGGAAGTTTAAAGAGAAGATGAAAGGGTTAGTTTATGAGAGTTATGAGTTAATACGTTTCAATGGACGGAAACAATTAACTAGTGATAAACCATGTTGCTTATAAAACACACTTAAAGGCTTATTAACACACTTACGCTAAACCCCTATTTATGTTCACAGTTAGAATAAATTAATTAAAATCATGCTACAAAAGTGGAATAAAAAAACGGAAAGCTACCATTGGAATTCGTTATAAAAAACTGGAAGCTTACAATGGGAATTTTCGCCTTTTAAATTGATAAATTGTTTCATACTTACTTTAAAATTGATGGTTTATTATAAATTTGATATTTAGATTGTAAAAATTTATGAAAGTGTATTAGTTTATTATTTACTCAAATTAGAGCTAGTTGGGTTTGATTTAGTGTGTTGTTTTTTCCATTTTCTAAATGAAGCGAACCGCACTCCAAGTTATTTGACTGTTATTTTAATATTTGGTTCATTAAAATTTTTATAAAGTTTTATTAATAGTGACCTACCAGGCGAAATCTGGATCCGCATCTTGATTGAATGACGACGTTTATTTATTGATTGTTGCCTCATTTTTCCCTTAAATGACTTTATTTTGGGATATGTTTTGACTCTTAATTATCATATAATGACTGCTTGTTATTTACAAAGGGGAAAGGGTAGAATGTATTTCAAGGGGACACCACCACACCTCTCCTTTTCTTCTAATATAATAGACATAATGATTTTAAATTTTATATTCTTACTAAATTAATGTTAGTTGACATGATTTATTAGTCACTAATTTGTTTTTTACAATAATGCAAATATTTTAATTGATTGAAATTTATATTTTTAATTTCTTGTTAAAAATTACTCAAATTTTGCATGTTTATATGTTTGTTTTAGTGTGTAGGATGTGTTGAATTGTTTTTTGTCTTCTTCTTTCATCAAGTGTGTGATCATAATTAAAAATATACATTGATTTAGCCTTTGTTCAACATTATTAGTTTATAAATCATTTTATCATCATGTTTTTTTTTAATTTAGAGTAAGTTTTCAATTTCTTTTTTAAAGTAAAACTTGATTGATTTTTTTTTTAATAAGCATTATGATTTTTAATTTTGAATTGAATATTTGATTTTGGTAAATATAAATAACTGTGACGGTTGTGTCAATAATCGTAATAGAAAGTGTTCAAAAATGATATTTTCAAGGGGACACCATTGCTCCCCCTTTCCCTTATGTAACTAGATATAAAGAAGTATTTTGATTGACAATAAATATTCAATATGTTAGAGTTGTTGCTAATGCGTGCTAATAACCCTTCATGGTCGCGAAGACACAGGGCCCAGAATTGAAGAATTTATATATAATTGTATTGAAATCATATATTCGAAAAACACACGTTAGCAAGATGGTTGACACACCTCAATTTACTCAAGAATCTGGTTTAGATTCTTTCACACGCAAATTTATGTTTTTGATATGTGTCAAATTAAAGGCCTCTATTATGAATCGAACAGGGCATCCAACATATTGTCCGAAACTGTCCCCAGAAAACTTTTTATTCACCCCACTGTGTCTCTCCTCTTTTCATTTTGTTTTCAAAGATTAATTAGTAAGGTATACTGGACTAAAGCTTATACCGAACTATCGTACTCACTCCTTTTTTTTTTAATGTTTCACTTTATTTTGGTGTTTTAATAGTGTTTTTTAACCAATTTACAAAATAACTTACTGCTTTCACCTTATTTACTTTACTTTAACATTAATTACATTATTTTTTTTTTAATTCAACATTTGTTATTATTTCACCCAAAATAAAATTTTTTCCCAAAAAAATATTCACACATTTACTTTTTCATAAATTACTCATCTATTTAATCTAAACACACACTTTATTATTACCATCTATTTCCTTTGTTTGTCTTGTTTGTAATCGGATAGATAATTAAAAAATATCTATTAATTGATAGAAGGTATTATTTTATAAAATTCTTACTTGAAAATGAGTTATTATTTTTGGTTTTTCTCTATATACCCCGAGGTTAGTCTTTCTAAGTTGATATCCGACCTTTCAACTCTCCAATCGCCCCCTCAATTTAGGCTTTTTAACAAGTCATACCCCTCACTACTTTCACCTTTAACTAAAGTAACTTTTGTTAAGTATAAAATAAAAATAAGAAAATAAAAATAAAACCCCTCTACTACCCACGACACAACCACTCTGTCTCTCCTCTCTCTACCCCATAACAATTAGTCCATCACACACCACACTCGGTTTGCAGACTTGCACAATTGCACCACCACACTAAGTGCACCTCGCCACCACGATTCACCCCCAATTCTCCCCTTCTTCTCATCTCCCCTTATTCTCTCATCTCATCACATCATTAGTCGCAACACCCTCTCACATCACTCATTGGCAACACACCACCATAATCGCGAAAAATCACTTCCGTCACCAATTACCCAGATTGCGGCTATTTGGATAATATTTTTCTGGATCAAAGAGTTCGCTGATTGTGATTTGGTTGGTTCGAATGGCGCATGTGGGTTTGGTTCATGGGGCGAGTGGTGAGTTCGGTTTGGTTCGAATGGATCGGTGGTGATTTGGTCGAATGGTCAGTGGTGGCGTTGCTTTTGGTTCAAAGGGTTCGGTGGTGTTGTCAGTTTGGGTTGAATGAGTGCGCTA
>SNQN01002844.1:34138-55367 GCA_008642245.1 Bassia scoparia
GCTTGTTTTCAAATTTTGTTTATAGTTTATATGCAGTATAAATAATAAATATATAAAATTTAGTCAAAAACACATTATTAACATTCATTTAATGATGTTTTACATTTTTATGCAAAAAATTAATAAGCGTGTGTTTGAGGAAGGAAATTTGGAGCCTCCGAGGGGGGGGTGGGGGGGGGGGGGGGGGTTACTGGGAGAAGAAAGCGAGAGAGGTGGGATGGGGTGAAGAGGGAAGTGGGGAGAGGTGGGGAGAGTGGGGAACGGGCGGAGGGAAAGAGAGAGGAAAAGGCAGGGAAAATGTGGGAAGAGGGATTGCTAGCTAAGATTATTATTAGATATTAGATTAGATAGATTGTGTTCTTGAGATGTTTGAAATGGAGGAGGAATTGTTGTTATATTCACTACTACAAAATGATATGCACCCATATTTAGGAGATCGGTGGAATACTTTAACCGCTTATTAAGTTAAGAAACCGGCATTGTAAAAAAAACCGCGTCTCGTATGTGTGATAAGAAACGTGATTTTTCTATCCCCGATCTCTTTATGTTGGCATTGAGATGAAATAAGCCGGGACCACCCTTGTACCCCTTATTTTTTAATTTAATACGTTCTTCTAGCTTGCTCTCATTCATTCCATCACTTTCTCTCAACAAGTCTATTTTCTCTCTCTTCTCAAAACTCTTCGCCTCTGCTTCATGAAATTTTTCTCATTCACTTTAATTCTTTCCCAATTCCTCTTTCTCCACGAAATTTCTTCATTTCATCTTAATTCTTTCCCAAATTCCTTCTCCACGAATTCTTCATTTTATCTTCCTCATCTTAAAATTTCTGATCTCAAATCTCCTCGGCCATATCCTTCAAAATCGAGCACGACGGGATCTGCTTCTCCTGTACAACATCGAACAGGTAAGATGAATTATTGCCCACAACTCCATTCCAATTCGAAAATCGTGAGATCTACACAAGCTGTCGTTCGATAAATCCAAATTTCAACTTTGAAATCACTCGAAATCTGCGGTGATTAGAGAGAGTTTACTGAATTTCTACTAGAAATTGTACTGAATTTCTGCTAAAATTTGAATTGAATTACAATTCGATTTCATGCTGGGAAATTAGATCGAATTGATGTTATTAATTCTTAGTGAATTCTTTTGGACTATGCGATTGAAGTCTACTGAATTATTGCTAGGAAATTAAAGTGAATTATTTCGAATTGTTTTTTTAATAATTCTTTCTAAATTTGGATCTTTCTCGCTTTTTTCCGAGTAATTTTCAGATTTTTGGATCGTTTTCAATATTCTTTTTCGTAGGATCCTTTTTCAGATTTGTAAGTTTTTTTGGGGTGAATTTTCAAATTTTTGGACGATTCTAGTAATCAGCTTTTTTTTATCTCTGGCTATTTTAATTCAATTTTTCACTTCAATTTTGTAGCTTATATACCCTTAATTACGCATCCTCCATACATAACTTGAATTTAGATCTTTTAATTTCCCTATCTCATCGCTAAATAATCCCAAATTCACTTTCTCAAAAACAACAAGGAACAAATAAACGTTTTTATTTCAATTGTTTTGGTGAAGATTTCTGTGAGTTTCTTCGTTATTCTGTATAATTTTTCCGATTTTATTGGGTTATTGCTGTGGCTTTTCATTATTTTTTTTCGTTAATTTTGGCATTTTAGTCTTCTGATTCTGATTTTCCTTGATATTTTATGAATCTATTGTTTTGCCTTCACATATTCAGTGAAGAAGTAATTACAATGGACATTTATACAGCAAAGAAACAAATACAGTATGATGCATAACTTTGGATGATAATTCTAGAATTTGATTAGATAAGATCATAAGATAAGTTAAAGCTTTGTATAGTATTAAATACTTCGGATCCTGATTTGTTAGCCCTATATAAGTAGGGCTTTTGTAAAAATTATAGTAATTTTTTTTTGTAATAATCTTGGTAAAACTCCAAAGTTAGCTTTGTTAGATATTGTAATTTTTACAATTTTAATAAAATGTAAGATTTTTATGGTTTCAAATTTCAATTGCAA
The DNA here is from genome assembly GCA_008642245.1 of Bassia scoparia. Taxonomy (NCBI): domain Eukaryota; kingdom Viridiplantae; phylum Streptophyta; class Magnoliopsida; order Caryophyllales; family Amaranthaceae; genus Bassia; species Bassia scoparia. The sequence continues at coordinate 36,187 of SNQN01002844.1, forward strand.
CAAACGTAGTAGGTGAGGTGTCAGTTCAGGACGCCTGCAATGTAAGCAGCTTCTTTTTTTTTAATTATATGAAACATAAGACCGTTATTTTTAAAACCGGTCTCTTAGGCATCAAAGAGACCACATCTGACACAAGGAATCGATCTCTTTGATACAACCTAAAGAGACCGGTTTTGCGCAGACACGGTCTCTATATGTTGTATTTAAGAGTCGGTTTCAAAAACCGTCTCTTTGGTTGCTTTTAAGAGACCGCAATTACTAACCGGTCTCTTCACCTAGAGCCCTATGAGCTAGAGTCCGGTTGTAATCGGATCTCTTGCCCATTTAACCGGTCTTTGGACTTTGTGTAGTAGTGAGTATTGCACAATTATTTAATTTATAAAGTTATTACAATTAGGTCTAGATCATTATTGCATTGTTATAATTATTTTATAATTTGACACTTATAACAAATACATTGTTATAATATGGTTAGTTATGGTATTGTTACATTGACTTGGTTGATATATAAATGCACAGTTTTTACTGCACGCTATGCGTGCTCTAAAACTTGATTTTATTTTCTTTATTAATTAATTTTGACAACTCTTTGAATTGGTAATTGTTATGAAATTTGTGGTAGTTTTCAATAATTCAATTTTTTTTACCATGATGTTTTACCTTTTTAATAGTAGTTATTTGTAAATCTAAAACTTTCATTTTAATTAGAAATGAATAATTAAGGAAGTTTTAATATTACTCCATTATTTCATATACCAAAGGGCAGATAAAGTCATTGCGTAAGGACACCTAGTCTTAAAAATGCACGAATGCGTGCTGTATTTTTTAAAACTTATCGTTGTCTATGGCTTTCCATTATAATATTTGCTTAGTTGATTTATGTCTACTTCGATTTATTTACTCATAAAGTAATTCTTCTTAATAGAAAATTTTTAAAATATTTCAAAATATGGTTTTCTTTGTAAATATAACTTAATGAAATTATACTCTCTTTTCAACGGTAGATCCAATATTTAAAACTAGTATTTTTGCACGCTATGCGTGCATCATGTCAAAACTAACGTATTTGTAAAACATAAATTAGTTATTACGTGTTACAACATTAATACTAAATTTTAATTTTATTTTATTAACTTTAATCAAAATTGTGTTTAGTAGTTTGTTTTGTAAAACAAATTTTTAAAATACATATTAAAAGTGGATGTATAGAAACGGAGGAAAACTTTGTGCTTAAATAAAGAGTGGAAAAAAAATTTGTATAGTTTTGAATTTGATAAAGTTAGAAAAAAGTTTGATGACATAATAAAGAGTACATACTAAAGATAGTCAAACCTATATATAGGTTAAAATATTAAGTATTATAGTAAAAATCATGTTAAGTTTTTCATTTCCCTCTAAATTAAGTTACCATTGTTCAACTAATTTTTACTCAAATTTTCATTACAATTCATTATAACATGTCTAGTATAAAACTAATAGATATTAACTTTCATATGGTAGTATTATCTAAACACATCATAATTTAATCATTTCAACAACTTATATATCCATTCTACTTCATAATCGAAAATTGGTAACGAACTTAGAAATTGCACATTAATATTTGATCCGACAACAAATCGCTTATAAGAGTTTAATTTATTAGCATATTATAACATGTATATAAAGGGTTCAATTAACTCACAATATACAGGTATACTATAATTGTAATTTTTGGAAAGGAATGACGCATGGGGAACACCACTCATGCCCCTTAGCATGGTACCCTTTCGCTGTGTATATTAAATAGATCATATTTTAATCACAGTACAAAAAACATTGATCTTTCTTATATAAATTTAGAAACGAGTTACATTATTAATCAAGGATAGAACATCGAAGTAAATTTTTTACGCTGAACATAGCAGAGTGACAGATAATCCTATTCAAGAATAATTACTTAGGTATACTTAAATAATCAATCAGAATGATTTACACATAAATAAATCCACAATATAATAACTTCCGCAGAGATATGACCTTAATTCATGAAAAGACAATCATACTAACGCTATATCAGGACGAGTTATTGTCAAAGACTAATCGATTCACATCATAATAAATGATTCTTATCAGTGTTAATACAATATAAAGTACGATTATGCACGCAGGTTTATAGAATTTATATAATCATTATAGCATTATTTTATGCAAGATTTGCAATTACAATATGATTTATAAGTATGTGATAATACAGACATTACAACACCAGATCAGTAACATATTCTATCATCTGTAATTAATTCAATCAACATCGACTTATAGTACTTTATATCATCAATATTTTAATTCAATTCAAATCACTAACTATTTATATAATTTTCCTAAATTCTGAATTCGATCAAAATAATTGCATACTTTTATAAACAAAGGCGAATTCTGAGAAACTGATAATGTATAATTTTTATTTGGAGAAGAAATAATGATATGCTTGAAAGAAGGAAAATTGCTAAACCCTATACTTCCTACCTAAAGTTGACTCCCATGTTGGTGGTTGGTGTAGGGGAATGAATTGAGTCAGTTCCTGTGAAATGGCTGACTTAAAGTTGGAATGGGACTAATTGTGGCAATTGCCCATGTGGTTTTGATGTTCTATTACGCGCGTAGGGTAGGGGTGGTGGTAATGCGTAAGGATAATGATTATGGGATTCATTTCTTTTCTTAATTCCTTAATGTGTCTTTTGCTCAAGAGAGTTATTTCTCAAATTCTCCAATTTTATATCGCTAGAATTATATCTGACGTGTCCACTTTTCAAACTTCGCATCGACATATTACTTAGTTCTTCTCAAATCAATCACAGTGCAAGAAAGGGCGATAATGGGGATTCGTGTAAACAATTTTACCAATTCGCCCATGTGTCTAAGTACGACGTACCAGACCTCTCGAGTCCGTCAATATGGATTACCCAACATTCCCATTTCACGGTGAGCCTGGGTTCCCGTCGCCACTCATGCTGTGTCTTCGACGAACAATCTGGACACGCCCGATAATTAAGATCCTTGATAATGTCTTGACCATTGATTGCCTTTAGGTAGTGGTCGAGTTATTTCCAACTCTATGTCGTGACCTCCCTTTTATGTAGCGCGTTGTAGTTGTTGTCATAGTTGTATCTCAGTTTGTGTTTTTTAAGGTAAGGAGCTAACACAATGAGCGAAGATAGCCTATAAATTGTAAAATTAATTTGGTTGGCTTTCCTTGTCTATTTAACACAATACTAGATTTCACCCCAATATTCTCTCGCTTCACACATTTTCTAATAAATGTAGCACCACGCCACAACCCACCAGGACGAAGACCAAGAAGAAGGCCATTGCGTCACATTTAGAGGGTGAAGGGCAGCGCGATAGTTTAATGTTTCCAATACCATCTAACACGATCAACATTACACTTAGAGGACATTTCATAGTTAACATATAACGCGTCATATATATTTAGAGGCGACACGATTATTATGTCTAAGCGTCATAATACATTAGAGGACGCGAAGATTTAATTATATCTACGCGTTCATATATACATAGAGGCACCGATGATAACTATTATTCTTATCGCGTTTATATTTACTTTAGAGGCCGATCTATAGTATATTAATATCAAAGCTCATTAATAACATTAGAGCCGACCGATAGGGTATGTCTTAACGTGTCAACTATACATAAAGGTTTGACGCCATAGGTACATTATTTCTAACGCTGTCTATATCGAACTCTTAGAGCGACGCGATTGTATGCTCAACGCTCATATATTATACTAACGACGCTAGTAGCGTTAAATATCTAACGTTGCATAATTATTTTAGGGCCCGACGCGAGAATAGGTTATGTCTCAATGCATCGCCTCTTAATATAATATACGACACGAAAACTCGCTCGCCTATTATTTAAAAAGGTGACGCGAATAGGTGTTGAAAAATATCGTTCAACTCTATCGTGATGCCAACATATAAAAACAAATGCGACGCAGATAGCTTATGACGTCGCCTATTCACAAAGTGCGACGCATTCAGGGGTGGTGTGTAGGTGTTTTTGTGTGAGTAGTAAGCTTTGGATGAAATAAAAAAGTGTTAGAACCATTCATCTAATTAATGCATAGACTATAAAAATACTCCTCCTTTTTGCCACAACTACCCACATTTTACCTATTTTTAGGAACAACACATCCAGATTGTTTTTTTTAATTAAGCAAACAAGCTATCCACATTGTAATCCTTACAAACCATTATCTCTAACGGTTACACTCACGCGTTAATTCACTCAACCAACACCACCGACGAACCACCCGCCACACACCATTGTATGACCAATCGCCCCAAGCCACCGCACTAACCACCACCAACACCATTCATTTCGAATTCCAATTCAAACCACCTCTACCCCTTCTGAAGCCACCCCCCAATTCAAACCACCACCTTTGAAGACCAACACACATTCAACTCATCACCACTCACCCACCCTTACTTTGAGAACAACCACCCCCTATCAAACCACTACCATTTCAATTTGAGGTTTGAATTTTCAAATTGAGGTAAAACAATGCGACTGCAATTGCAAGCGGTGCATTTGGCTACCTTGGTTTTGGTGTTGCTGATGCTCATTGCGAGGGTGTGAAGGTGTTTCTTGGTGCTAAGGGGTGTATGAAGTGTTTGTGTACTGGTGCTACATTTATGGTGTTTGTGATTATGTTCTGGATGGGTGTGTTTAAACCGGATAATCTGATCCAAATTTTCGATCGAGAAATCCCGATCGAAAAATTTCGAAACTCCCAATCTGAAATTTTCGAACTAAAAATCTCTCGATCTGAATTCGATCTAATATCCGAAATTTCGATCGGATCTTCGAAATTTCGATCGGAATCACGGATTAAATGTATTTTTTTACCTATTGATGCTAATTTTCTTTTATTTTTTCATATTATTTTATTATTTAATTTAAACCCCAATATTTCAAATATCCAAAAGTGTAAAATATTTGATCCAAAAACGGATTCCGATTCCGAAAAATTTGAAACCTTAAAAAGTCGGATCGATTGCAATCACGGATTTCAGATCAGATTTTTACACCCTAGTTCATGGGTGCCTCAATTGTTGCCGAGTAGTTGTGAGGGGGTTTGTGGGTTGCTATTGTGGTAATTCGTAGTGCAAGGGGTTGATTATGCTTATGTGGGTTGAAATGTGGGTTTAGGGTTATTATATATAGTTGGTGTTGGGTGGTTTCATGAGTTTTGTGGTGTGGTGACTATCGATGAGGGTGTGTTCCAAAAGTGTATGTGTTGGTGGAAGACTGTGGTGCTAGGTTGGGATATGGTTGCGATTGCATGGTTGGATTAGTGGGAATTTTACAGTATATTGAATTTCGTTAACCGATAGTGGTTCTAAAGTAGCAACAATTCCGCCGGTATATTTTTTTACATTAAAAACAATTCAAAGTAGTTTTTTTTCCCTAAAAATGTTTAAAATGGGAGTGGTTAGCAATTCCTAAAAAATATTCACTAATTCACAATTTTTCTAACAACTTAGCATTTGCTCGGATTGTTATACACTACTATTTTGAGCATGGCAACGGCAAACCCGTCGCAGATAAATATACCTTAAACGTGGGGCGGGGAGGTTTTGCATTTTAAGACCTAAGGCTACGGTTCATAACCCCAGTTTGGTTTATGATGCCGTTGCTATAGACCTATGCAACTTATCAAAAGCCTATTGCAACGGTTAAAATACCGTGGCCAACTGATCTATTGCAAGGATACTTCTTTTGACCTATTGAACGTCAAACTCTAAGAAGTTTCTATTCTTTTACCTTTATTGCTACACTGGTCTCCTTTCCTTATATTGCAACGTCTTTTCAACATATTATCTAACCCGTTATCCATAGATCATATGCCACGATTTCCATACCTACGCCGTACCCGTGTTTGTTTTGTTTAGAAATAGAAACCCGTTTGCATCCAGCTCTCTACGCCAACCCAACTCTCTTCAGCGAACATCCTCCTCTCTCCACACACCGCCTCACACATAGCTCCCTCTAACGGCAACACTTTTTTATAGTTGGCAACGCTTTAGGAATTTAACCGTGCCATGATAGATTTTTGCAAACACTTTTAAACTTGCCCAACGCTTTTGAATTAACAAACCGATTCCCATTTAACCATATATATTACCATTAGTTTGTTACTTTAATTAAGTTTTATTCAACTTAACTTGTTATATTAATTAATAGAATAAATAATAAGACGAATAAAAATCACAGCAAATACTAACAAGAAGATCCGTATTAAAAAAAATAATCAATTTCTATTTAATAGGTATATAACCATACAATAGCCGTATATGTTAATAGATGATTACAAATGAAAAACCTAATAACAAAAGGAAAAATAAGAGTTTTGATCCAACAAAGCCGTTCGTTCCGAGTAGTTAAAATAAAAAGTCACACCTCTTACACAACAATCCCTTCCATAATCTCTGGACTGTCCTCATTGACATAAGCTCACTCTTATAGACACTCCATCCCAAAACTATTCCATTTTGAATGAAACAAACCCTACAAAAATAGCTTACAACTCTCATAACGTGTTCAACAATTATGTAACTATAAAGTCAACAATAATTAACAAAGTGAGTTCCACACCTGAGAAGAACGAACACTACACAGAACAAAGTAAGTGTAAATAGAATGAGAAGTCAGCAACTAAGAAATAATAATTGCAAATCACTAATAAGGAAGAGAAAAAAGTAAGTACAATCAAGGAATGAGACGTAGTGTTGTTAACGCAAATGCCCGAGAATATAGCTGCTTTCAAAGCTTCTGCGCTCGAAAGTATGTATAGCTCGAGCCAACCTCATCTAAGCTGCTCGAAAGGTCGCGCAACAGACTCAATATATTTATCTTTATTTAACGCTAATAATAATTAAATATATAGTGACGTAATATATATTCCTGATAAAATTTAACAAAAAAACACTTATATTGAAATGAAATATCATAACCATATTAACTCAATATATTTAAAGATTCTTCACAAGTCTAACCTCTTATGGTAGTGAAATAAGATATAACTCTATACACGCTTTGTTACATTCTTTGACTATAGTTTTTTGAATTCCAAGTGCCTATAGCGCTTAATGTGAATCTAACTCAACTTGACATTATCCAACCGAGGACTCGAATACCACCTCGAGAATCGACTAGAGCTTACAATGAAGCCGAGAGAATTACACGAATATCACCATAAATCTGCACCAATTATTATCAAAGAGTGCGATGTGCCATAATCTCGTAACGAACGAAGCACACCTAGCCTCTAAAATGCCCAAAGTTTCTTCACGCGCTGCTCCGGTAGAGGCTACGCCGGCTACAATGGAATACGAACCGTTCCTAACATCACCATAGTTTATATCGAATCAGACGTGTTTACGACCATTACCTCCAAACACTTCAGAGTATGGAAACAGTAGATTCATGCATGAAAGTGCGACTTACAAATAAAGAAGTAAAATTTCCTAATATTTAGCAAAACCACTTGTGCTAAGTAAGTAAAATGGAAAAACTAATCGAGAAAGAGACCGAGTTAAGTTAACTTTAACCTTGGAATAATAGCAGCGGTGGTTGCAAGGACCACACGCTATTTTCCGTGAAACGAGAGGAACTGGATTACTCACACCTCGACTACGTCCATAAAATCTATTCTTCTGAAGCAAAAACAAACCTCATGTGTTGAGAAATAAAATCAATTATCATATCATATGTTTATCATCTTTGCGCACAACCTTTAAAATTTAGACAACTGTATCAAACAGGAACCCCAAAGTAGCTTTCTTATACTACCTCCTTTCTCTTTAATTGCACCCATGGTCTAGTTCTAGATGACACGGAAAAATCACTTATTGATTTGCTACCACTTTGACTATATATTAGCTATCTTTTGGGCGGACTATTGCCGTTTTTCCTTATGGTGCATTGACCTTATGAGTACCGAACTCTTACAAATATTACTTCATAAACTAATTTATATTGATCCAGCAGATCCCATAACTACTCTTCGTACAGACCCAGGGTAGGTTTACGAGCAAAGACCAACCTGTGCCGAGCGAGTTGATCAAGCACTATTTGAGCTAATGATTGGCTAAGCCCCCTCATAACTCAAGACACAATTAATGTACCTCACAATCTTACTCCAATCACACATCACCTTATGCATTACCTCTCATCTCAAGGACAAATTAAACATCGGAATCCGCAAATGAAAGTCGATTAAGTTGTACCAATTAAACCGAGAAACGCGAGGAAGAATTGTCTCGTAAGTCTGGTTTATTTATTCAATTATTTTATAATAGAACACAATTGAAGTAGGTAGTATTAATATTAGTTATGTTCATATTTTACACCCATTATAGGCGTATTAGGCAAGTAACTTCATAGAGGAATAAGAATAAGGTGCATTGCAAGTTTATAGTAGTAATTACTATAACAAAAGTAGTATGACTAGTAACATATCAATGATAAACAAATGTGTTGCCTTGTTTGCGTGCTGTGCTAGATCACAGTGTATTTGGTCAACTGAATTTGTTGTGGGTAAGTGCTAGAGAGAGCAGTTTGGTTGGCTACATGTGTACAAAAACTATACAAGCTCATCTGAAGGCGGTAATGATATCAGGGCAACTAATAACCAGTTGGTGGTCCTAGAGATTTTAACTTTGTATCCGCCTAGCGCTACCCATATATTAAGTTAGAGAGAATTAGTATTTGCGACCTCCCCTTTGACTACATCCTAAACTCTATTATACAATAAATAGTTGTAGCATGCACCCTATCGTCCGTACCTTTGTCCCTCTATTGCTTCACTCCTCCGTACGCGTTCCTCTCCCTAGTTCCAAAGAAGAATTGTGAAAAGAAATATCAATTATAAAAATGTAATTTTCATATTGTTTAATATATCGTATTTATGCGTTGGAAAAATAATTGAAATAATAGAATATGTTAGGTTCAACTTGATTATTGTTTTAAATCACGGTATAGGAGAACATAATCAAAGACCGGAACTTATTTTTCTCTCCCTTATATTTATTTTGAATAAGAATATCGTAGTCCCTTTATGAATTTATGTAATGCTTATCAAATTAAAAAGGAAAAACTTATCTAAAACTGTATATTGATATTAAAATGTATTATTGACTAAGCTTTATAGTATTTTTTATGTGAATATAGAGGTTATCCCATAACCTTTATATATAAATTTTTAGAGAATATTTTATCTTATAATAATCTGTGTTATTGAAAAGTTAGTAAAGTATTTAATTTAAAAATGAAATGATAATTTGTATTTCTATAATCTTAAGATTTGGAGGAATATCCTTCACATACATGTAGGCTTCCAATTCTTTACGAAATCTTAGGAATCTCCAATGTAGCTTTCCAGTTAATATTAATTTGATTCCCACCATGTAGCCATATATTAGAAGAATTATATTAAATATTCATAAAAGCCCAGACCATAAGATATAGGGAGGTAATCTAGCTGATAATAAAGTTTATATAAGATTTAACTTTTTACCTAGTCGGTTAATTGTGCGTAATGTCTCTAAATACGTGAAACCATGGTTGATCATAGTTTATAGGGACTGATTTAATATTGAATCCATTGGTGTTTTGTCTGTATTATTTACAAGTTTATTGTTATTCGTGTTATACACTCTACTATAGTACTAATGATTACTAATTCTTAACTTCAATTAATCAAGGTTCATACAGAGTCTGGTTGTATAATATTGAAGAATCTAATTGCAAAGAACTATAATAGTCCATTACACAGTACATCTCTGCTTCTACCATCTTCGTCTTAGCTGAATCTCTGTTATTATAGTCATTCACAAAAATTATAGCAATCACCCATACATCAGATAGCAACAAAAATGCCTTACAGCAATCGATGAAAATTTGAGTTGTCTTGATTGTACTAGAAGCCACATGCACTCTAGTACAATGAGAAATCATAGAAAGTTGTTATTAATACAGTGAGGACTCAAGTCATGTAGAGACAAATTCTACTTGAAAATTAAAGCACTGAAATATTAAGTAACTGTAGAGTACAACAAAGAAGCACAAATCAAGTCAATAACAAGTTCACTAAAGCCCGATCTCAGAAATTAAGACAATTAATATCATAGTAGAGACTGCAAGACCTAGTTTCACAATACCTACTGTACTGACAAAAAAACGTCAATGGTATTTTAACAATAAGCGAGTGAGAACTGCGATGGATAACAGATAAGAGAGAAAATTAAGACTCTAGAAATCAAACACTACGACACAATGCTCAGAAGCAATAAAGCATAATTCGAGCTAAATAACAGATTTCGTCGGCACCTAACTTAGCCTTTCTAAACCTCTAGCGTCATTACACTGCAATTAAATCTAGCCCTTACAAAAATAGAACATATAAAAGAAAATACACGATCTCGAAACACGACAATACACATATTATCATCTATCCCCTCTTCGTGTACTTTCGGATGAGTCCTGTAGTCACTTGATATTATGCTCTCGTGCGTATCGTTTATAATCACTACATGTGGTTTTATGTGAGGGTGACACAGATGATGGACAAGGGAGGCAGCTAATTCATGTTGAAGCTTATGCTATGCATTTGTGATATTTTAAGCCCAGTAGGGTGAACTGAGGTCCATATACTGATACTGTGTGACCTTCTTGGGATAGCTATTATTAGTGATCAGCACCCACGGAGATATGAGGTGCGAGCCCTCCCTGTGAAATGTGATGAGAAACCATTGTTCCTTCCTACAATCATCTGTGTTATGAACTTGCCAAGATCTCACTGGAGGCTAGCTCACGACCGAGAGTGCTTCAGCCGCACCCAGTTGCTTTTGTTTTGTTATATGTTTTCTATCATGTTTCCTAAACAATATTGTGAGGCACTTTGCTACCGGCCCAGAATTTTTTGTGGTGCCATTTTCCTGTGTCAGTTCACACACCTCCTTTGCCATCTTTGTTTGGCTGTTGATCTCCTCTTAGAATAGTAACCTCTACACACAATCAATACTAGGCTATCTATAAAATCACGAACAGAATTAATATTATGTTTTGTCAATGCCTTTCTATTCTGGTATGCTATTCATTGCCTCTGCAAGCTGTAACCCACCTACCATATAGAGTGAATTTGAGTCTACCCTTTCTTACACGTAACTACAATAAACATCTCTACTACAATATACTCCTAATAAGTATGCAATCTATAAACCTAAGGCAAGTCACTTTTGCCCCACACCCTCATGTTTCTAACTAAGGCGAAATTCAAGGTTGGATTTAACAATGTTTAGAACAGTACTCAAGTATACAGCACCGATTGTCCATGGTGTTGAATATGTATAAGCGTTTCTTGAATTGAACGAGCACCATAAGACCATTTGCTTGTAGACACCAAATAAGCTTGATGCACAAACTTATGTGGATCAAACCAGCCCAGTATGGGCCCCCATCATTCCCATCGTTTGCATGGAATCCACACAGTGCCACAGATTGCAAGCACAACTCCAATATTCAAGCTGACAGTAGGGTGGCTTTCTCCATCAATAACTTCATACTCTCCATTACCTGATTGATAGCTCGCATGTTCTTGACTGTTGTGCATAAGTGTTTGGACTCCTAAGTCTCCTAGAGCTTGTAACACACTGCGAGCCTATAGGTTGGAATTGCAAACCCATATAATAGAATCAATAGCGAGAGCCATCTTATGTCTAAAATATGCAAAGGTACATTTTCATAAGAGCAATTATGTTGTCGATATGGGACACATCACTATTCCCATTCTTAGAATACATAGGAAGCAAGCCAGTGGTTTTAGGTATTTTCGGTATTAGTTGCTCTCAGTATATTCTACAATCGATTCACAAATTGACAATCATCACATCAGACAGTGACTTGACAGAAATCATCGAATGAGTGATAACAACTATTCGCTTTTAAGGTCCATCGGAGTCACCCGAGAAGAAAATTGGAACCTTTTAGGACAAAATATTAATACAAGCCATAATTAAGTTCAACCTAAAACGCATTTGACACATTACCGCCAAATCAAGTCAAACTCCACACCCTCTGGAATCCCAATCAGTACCATTCAGGTAAATTCAGAAATAAATAAGCGACATTTAAGTGTAGTAATGAATTCTGACTCAATCAAGTTAAATTTCAGAAATAAATTGGGGAAGAGGAAACCTACCAAACACAGGCTCGAAGCCCACTAATAAAGCAATGGTTTACATGATAAACAACCCAGAGACCCATGCAAGCAATATGCTGCTCGACTAAACAGAGCAATGTTTACCAACAAAACACCTATTACAGTCACAATATCAAAGCCATCCGATAAGTATAGCATAACATGCAATGCATTTATGACACTGATATAGCATACACCACAACTTAAAGCTTATGGTGTAAAGATAATTTCAAAGACACAACCTAAACTCAACAAATACTTCAAGACCCGAAAATTGTACAACTAATCGAAATTACCCGACAAGATAATTTCCAATACGAATACTTATCATCAAATGTCGAGATCAAAAAATTGAGGTATTCTCACCTGCCATGGAAAGAGACCAGATTCCTATTTCTTACAAACTTAAAAACGAAACTTCCTACAGCCATAGTCACCATACAACCACACACCATAACAGTAACGCGACTAAAAAAACACGTAAACAAATGTAAGCTAAGTTTTTACAACACAAAAAAGACAATAACCCGACTATTAATTAACATACTAATTAGAGGAAAAATGTTCCTTTACCCGTAGAGTTACCCAACATTCAAACAATTTCAAATTTCTAAAATTCCAGCAATTACACCCTTGCACCTCCGAAGTTTGCCAGATAGTTTTGGCAGAATCCTTAGAGAAGAAGATTAGTTGAAGATCTCTCTACAGCTAATTTCGAGAAGTTGTGTGGGTTGAAGAGATTAAAGAGTTCAAGCCTATCAAAGGTATAGGTAGTTTAATTTGCGATTTGAATGAGAAAGTAAGTACGTTTTTACCATTGACCGAGTGACAGAGTCAAAGTTACACCTAGTCTAGTAGCCATGCCAAATCTTTACGGTAATGCTATAGGCTTATAAAACACACGACGTAACGGCTATACATTATAATAAACTATCCCACCAACTTAACAGCCTAAAATCCCAACAATATTTGGTCACGTAGTTTTTATTGAAAGACATATTAAGACTAAATTAAATTATTGGCTATCCCAATTGTGATGGAAATAAAAATACTCACGTATAATCTGAAGAAAATATCTGCTTAAGACCATTTAATGAAATTTCGTTATAAACTGGAAGGCTATCCAATGGGAAATTTCCCCTATTTGACCGAATTTGATAAGATTGTTTCACCAAGCATACTTATCTTTAACAAAAATGATGTTTAATTGAGTAGAATTTGATAACTTTTTGATTGGTAACAATTTATGAAAGTGTATTAGTTTATTACGATTACTACTAGACAACATATAGGATAGCTAGTTCTGTCGTTTGAAGACCAAGTGTTTACGTGTACTAAATCTGTTTTTAAATAGAAACAATAGAAATAGCCTGGTGAACAACAGAAATGAATTTCTTAAATACAGAAGACATCGAGTCATCAAATCGAAGACCGGCACTCCAAGTTATATTATTTCAAGATCTGTATTATTAATTGATATTGGTTTATAAATTTTTATTATGACAAAGTATTGTTATTAATTAATTAAAGATAATAACCATTTGATCCCTCCTGTTGAACCAGGCAGAAGTTTCCGAATGCTAACCAATTTCATGGATCCCCCACGCCTGGCAACCATATTGATTGAATTGGTAGTATTTCAATCTAGAAATGTACATTTAATAACTATTTTTCAGTCCTAAGTTACGAACGTTTTTATTTATGATTGTCCTGCCTTCATTTTTTCCGAACTTAACCATGACTCTATTTGTGGAATGTTTGACTCTTCTTAAATTATCATTAATGACATTGCTTGTTATTTACAGAAGTGCGGGGATTCGATAAAAGCACCGACGGTTAAGAGCCTGAAGATAAAGAATATTATAGTACTGCTTTCAAAAACAAGGCACTTTATATAGCTTCCTCAAGGTACTTACCCTACACCTCATAACTCATCACTCTCCTACCCTAAGTGACGTATACTCTGTAATTATATATTAAAGACAAATGACTGACTTCTTTTAAACGTCTTAGCCTATAGTAAATATCTATCTACTATAAATTACAATATGACCTTTGAATACTATTATTGTATATTCAGCTATTACGCCATCTACTAAATATCACCTTGATGAAAATATGACAATATAACAGAATGCAAAATGTATTTACACTTGATTGAAATTTTAAATTATATGCAATTCGTTTGTTAAAATAAATCCTACTCAAATATTGCAATAGTAAAAATTAATAACATATGTCAATGTTTATAGATATAGAGGACAGTAGAGAAGATGTGTAGTACTAAGATACTAAGTTTTTACCAAATTATCTAATTTAACAAATCAAGAAATTCTGTATGTCTGCAAAGTCTTATTGTTTCCGAGTAACTCTCAAGTTAACATCATAGAACACAACAAGATCTGGAGGTCGGGATATTTTCCACCCATGATTATAGGACATCTGTTGCCAAATCCATTAATTTAGGTGAGATATATCTCATGGTAATAACCAAATCAAGTCTCTATGTTTTTTTAAAATTTAGAGTAAGAGTGTTTACAAAACGATTTCTTTAATTCTGTTTTAAAGTAAATATCTTGAGAGTGTGATTTTTTTTTTAAATAGAAGCAGAATATTAAACTTTTTAATTAAATATTGCTAACAAATAAATGAAAATATATTATGCATAATTTGGTGTAAATATCAAAGAACAAACCCTAACATGTACAGTTGAGTGTAAAAGTCCAATTGTTATTAGTAAAGAACTAAGTGTTAATATATAATATATTTCTCAAGAGGACAAACCAATTGCCCCACCTATTACCAACTTATATGTAACTTCTTAGTAGTATTAAAGAGTATCATTTTGAAATTGACCAATAAATAAAATCAAAATAATGGGCCCTGAGAACGTTGTTGCTAAGTGCCTCAATCAATATCGCCTTCTAATTTGCGGTCGCGAAGGACAAGGGCACTTCAGGAATTAAGAATGTAATATATATAAATTGTATAGAAATTATTATCATATGAAAAACAAACAAGAATTAAAACCCTTAGCAAGACTGTAGACTACTACCGGTCAAATTTACTCTAAGAAAGTCCTGTGTCTATGATTGCTTGTACAATCACGCATAAAATTATGTTTTTGAAAGATTTAGTGTCAAATTAACTAGCCGCATATAAATTCACTAATATGAATCGATACACTAGAGCCAACCTCCAACATATTTACTACCGAAATTCACTGCTCGCCCATGAAAACAATTTGTGACTTCAACAAAAGAACCCATATTTCTCTTCTCCTCATTTTCATATTTTCGTGTTCACAAGATTAAATTAGCGTGCAAGGTAATCACTGCATGTACTAAAAGAGCTGAAGATGTTATAAGCCTTACCGGTGACATGAACCAAGTGTCATATTACGGCGAAAAACCAAGCATCCCTACAAGCTTTTGTTTTTAAGATATGTCGGTGGTGTTGGTGCGCTGGTTGGTAGTGGGTGGGCTTTGTTGGTGGTTTACGGGTTTAGGTGTGGGTTTTTTGGTGGTTTGGAGTGTTGGTGGTGTGAGTTGTCGTGATGGTTTCTGGGTTTGTTCGGTGGTGGTCTGTGTGGTTGTTGATTATGAAGATGGATGAGTGGGTGGGTTTGTGGGTGTGAGGGAGGAGTAAGGTGGTTTGAGTTTTTTTTTTTTTTTGCTAGAAGTTGTTTGTGTTTTTTTATATATATTTATAATAAGCTTAACGGAAGTTAACAAAAAATTAACAGAGGAATTAAGGCATGATATAACTTGTTAAAAAGACTAAATTGAGGGGTATAAATGGGAGGTTTCGAAAAGGCCGGATACAACTTAGAAAAGACTAAACCTCAAGGGTATATCTGAGAAAAATCCTTGATTTTTTTTTATTTGGTACTCTATATAATAAGAAAAAGTAATAAATGTGTATTGGAAAATGGATTTTGGGAGTAATTTAAACTTTTATTTAATATAATGGGGGAAAAGTAATAAATGTAATTCATTTATCTATAGAAAAGGTGGATAAAATTGAAAATAAAAATAGAAAAAATTTTAAAAAGAAAAATAATTAGGAATTCCATTTAAGAAAACATGGCAAACAAAAGGGAACAAAGTGTAACTTTATCAATCCGTTTTTCAATAATCTAACGTGAGTCCGTTTTATTCTAAACTTTGTCTATTTCTTTCATTTTTCATCCATTAGTAACCATTAGATTTGATGTGAAAATACATTTAGTTATAGGTTTTATTTTTATTTTTTAATGGCTTAGTTTTAAATCATGGATGTGTTTGGTGTAGCGTTTAATTTTAAGGTAGCGTTTAGCTGTTAGATTAGGGGTTGTTTATATTATTAATTAAATTGAATAGAATAGAGTTGAAGCAAACTGAACTGAATTGAATATAGCTGAACTAAACTAAATTGAATAGATATGAACTGAAATATTTAACTTTGACTTAATATTAATCTTTAGATTAATACTCAACTATTTAAGTATTTAATCTTGGAATTAATATTTAACTGTTTAATCTTGGATTAATATTTAACTATTATCATTATTAATATATCTTGGGTTTAATATTTAACTTCGAATTAATATTTAATAATAATCTTGAAATTAATATTTAACTTAGAGTAAAATCTATAATAAATAATTACTAAAACAGAACATGCTTGCATAAGCCTTTGCCACATGTCACGTCCTTAATTATGAAAAATTTTTCCTCCAAAACATATAATTAAATCATTCTATTTTAATTTATTCTTATTATTTTTTACAATTTTTACCTTCCGAATTTTTAAAAATAAATAATAAATGCAATTTTGTTTAAGTACNCTAGTATAAAACAATAATTTAACTTCATTGAACATTTAATTGAAATTTCAAATTTTTATTCCATCTTCTATATATATGGCAAGAATTAGAAAATTGCATTTAATATGACAATAAACCTTTAATTTAATTTTTATTTTTATAGAAGGGTCATTTAATCTCATTAAGGGTATAATTGTATTTTTGAAGGGGGGACACCATCTTCCTCCCCCCTTCGCTTATATAATAGAGATACATTTAATACAGTACTAAAATAATTGACCTTTTTTTTATATAAATTTTGAACATACTTTTATTTCAAATAACATCAAATAATTTTTTACGGAGTAGTATATATTGAACATATTTTTATATTAAATAATCAAACTTGATTTTTAATAATATAATCCTACTTAATATACTTGCAAGAATGATTTATTTCGAAGTTTACTGCAAATTATTGTCAATGGAAGATAATGTCAATCCAAAAATTGATTTTTTCAATTGTAAATTTATAAGAAGTAGTTTATGGTGCACGTTATTGTTTTTTTTTATTATTTTATTTTATGCTATTTGCAATGGTTCATATGTATTTATATATGTAACATCAAATTTTCATAGTGTTTAATTGTACACACTAACTAATTTTTTTTAACATAAATAATTTCCTAATTTGTTGATCAAAGTAATTGCACTTTTTAAGGGGGTGTTTGTTTTGTGGGAATAGATGGGTGGGAATGGAAATTTTAATCCCAATGTCCTAAACTCCCATGTTTGTTTGTGGGGAATGAGATTATTTGAGGGAAGGGGAATGGGACTAATTGGGGTTAATTCCCATGGTTTTATTACCTAGGGGGGTTGGTATTTGATGGGGAATTCATTTTTCTTTTCTTTTTCCTTTTTTTTTGCTCAAAGTTATTTCTTCATCCAATTTTATTTCCTTTTTTTTTCCCTTTTCAAATCCTCATTTATTCTCAAATCAATACCAAATAAGGGATTGGGATAATTTTATCAATTCCCACCTTCTAATTCCCATTCTCATCCTATATTACCCAAATTCCCATTCCCACTTGCCAAACGCCCCGTAATTAGTTTTGTTTGACCATTGAATTCAGTGGCGGACCTACTGTATGACCTGGTGGGTCAAGTGTACCAGGCCACCAGGAGGCCTAAAAAATTTGGGCTTTTTTTATTTAAAAAATCTAGTACTCCCTCCGTTTATTGAAGTTCCTACCACTTCCCTCATTTGGACGTTCCATGAAGTTCCTAACACTCTCACTTTATTCCATTTTAAGAAACCTTATACTTCCTCCGTTTCAATTTACTAGCAACTTTCAAGTGGGTTCGGACTCCTAGGCGAAATTTGCAAATTGTGTATATGGAGTGCAAAAGATAATATTGTCATCACTAATTAAGAGAGAGAAAAAGTATACAATTAGGGGTGTTAACGAGCCGAGTCTGCTCAAGCTCGGCTCGAAGTTAGCTCGAGCCGAACCTCATCTAAGCTCGGCTCGAAAGCTCGCGAACAGACTCGAAATATTATTTTATCTTTTTATTTAACCTAATAATTATAAAATTAGTAGTATATTATTGATAAATTTAACAAAAAATTAGAAAATTCATAACTATTAACTATTATATGTTCTTAGAAGTCACTATTTACTATAGTTTTTGAATTGGTTCTCACTTATTTTTTTTACGTACTCCCTTTTTGTGTATCAATTCATGCATCTTTCTTAAGTATTTACTTATGGAGGTTACTTCATTTCACTTTTATTGAGTAGGGTTTTTTTCTAATTTGATCATCTCATCTAACGCAAAGCTTATTAATCAAATAGATAGATTGTGAATTATTTTACAATGGATTTTTCAAACGCTGCAACACATGAGATTTAATCTAAGAATTTGTAAATACGTGTTAATTTCTTAAGTAGAAATAGTCCCTCTAAACTATCGTTTGATCATTATTTTTAATATTTTATAAATTAAACCTTTTTTATTTAAATACGGCGTATTTCATTCTTCAATATTAGCCTTATCATATTTATTTTAGGATTGAGCAAAATAGTTTATCAATCATATCTTAACATGTCCCCATTTCTATCC